>JAWWEQ010000055.1:25167756-25184504 GCA_035583055.1 Torymus tubicola
GACTTCTCGAGTCACCTGAGAACTGCCCATATATATATATATATATATATATATATATATATATATATGTATGAGTGTGTGTATAAAAATTATTAAATTGATATAAATATATTTTTGCTGGTTTCATCAAATTTTATATATTTTTTTTTATTTCTCCGTCTCTTACGTACCGAGTTTGAAAACTGAATTTCCACATTTTTTTCTTACATTTTAAGGTCTATAGAATAAGATAAGACCAGTTGGAGGAGTGTGCCACTCTTTTTTTTCTTTTTTTTTTTTTGAAATGTCGAAAATCAAAAGTTCTAGAGATATGCCCATATACTCTAACGCTTAAAGACTATAACTATTACCTGAAAAAAAAATAAAACATCTAAAAAGTTTAATACCACAGAACTGACTGAACGATGAGTATGTTTGTGAAACAAAGTGCATTTTGAATAAAAGTTCCCTTTTTTATGCATATAATTACAAAAAAAATATAAAGGTTTAGTTAAGACAAAAATTTTTATCAAATTTGTTGGCCAATTTCTCTTTTAATTTCTCTTTTAAATTTCAATATTGAAATAGTAAAATATTAAAATATTAATACATGTTTGTTAATGTAAATAAATTCATATTAGAATCATGGTAGCTCATGTGTTAGAAGCCCTCCTACCACGAAGATTCGAGTTCAACAAATCCTGTTCGGGCACCACTAATTTTCTTTTATTTTTTAGAAGAAAAAATTAATCATCTGTCTTAGTAAGATCGTGGTTTACATTAGATGATCTTTCCAGCTTATTGTAGATAAAGAATGACGACCCAAATATAATTAAACAACAAAGAATAAAATTATACGAAGTAAGTTAATATTTTCGAAAATGTTATTATTATTTATGGAATATATTTAAATTATTATTAGTATAATTTATTTGTCAACTTTTAGGTTTAGTATCATACATAAATTAATATTTTAAAATTCTTAGTATTAAATACAAAAACTGCTATAATCTTTTTTTCATTTAGAAAAAGTCATATTATGTATATATTGGACTGGATCGCCGTTATACAATAAAATTTTAAGATATAATGTAATTGAAAAAAAATTTGTGATACGACAATTAATTCCAAAAAGCTGAGGAATTATTGATTAGTGTAGTTTAACCTCCTATTAGGACAACTTCGATAATGGTGCAAGATTCCTCTGCAGAAGAAGTTCGAACTTCTAGTATTCTTAAATTGAAGATATCTATGAACAATAAAATAGGAATTACAAAGCATTTATTCTAAACTTCTGGTGTGATTGCATCTATGAATTTATAATCACAAATTATATCTAAATGAAAAATCGATGCTATCAGTATAAAAATAAAAAACTAAAATTTGTTATCCCTTCAGGTGATGAAAGGCATGTTTTCTCATTCAATATTAAGGAAATATTTTTTTAACAGTAACGATTTCTTTAAAAGTTTTAGATTATCCTAAACATGTTTATTATACGAATTAAAACGTATAATACAATGAATCAATATATTACCTAACAAGAAGTTATACTTGCCAATACCTTAGCAGCTAAGTAAACAATTTTACCAAAAAAACATCAAAGAAATAATATTGTTCTCCGATAATTCTTTAGAGATTTCTAATTCGATTTCCATAGTACTTCCTTACGAAAGGAGCAATAAAAATATACTTATTTTCAGGTAAACTAAAAACTGATTAATATACTATACAAAAATAGTTACTTGTTTATCATGATATATAAATTGCCGAGTGAATTTTTTTTACCATTACAATAATTAAGGAATTAAAATGAATGATATTCAACAAATTAGAAGTAGATGCTTAATTATACCGGTAAAATAAGTATTAGTTTAAGGAAAAGGATGGGAGTTTGAACTAGGGAAAGAAGAAAATATGAAAGTGAGAAGTTCCAGGTATTGTTAGTTAATATCCTGATGCAGTTCTAAGAGATCGAGGCTGGTTGGTGTATGTAGGTGAGCAAGAGGCCGAGGTGTGAATCCGATTTCGCGGTTCATTAGTGGCCTCAGGCTAGCCTTGGGACACAAGGTGTCTCAAGCATTTTCTAAAGCTCGCTTATGTAAGCCTATTATCATGCTAAGAGGCGCCGCTGAAATTTAAAGAATGCCAGTCACATACTTATGACGCCGGCGAAAGGAGAAGAAGAGTAGATGAACAGAAGAGTTGAAAGGGTGAGGGAGCGAGCTGCGGAGTAAGAGAAAATGATATTTTTTATTCTACAACTAGGAGAAAGATCGAGAAAGAAAGAAATGGGAAGAAAGGAAGGGGGGAGCGGTGAAGGACGAAGGAGCCGAGAAAGAAAAAGAGAGCATTGGGGAGAAACCCTCATAAATGTGAAAAGAGCGCGCGCTCGCGGCGGCCGTAGGACCGGCAAAGGCGGTGTTTGTGTATGCGTCGTGCTTTAATTAGTTGGAACAGCCTGCGCCGCGAGCGATAAACATCGATGGAATTAATTATGTCACAGATAAGACACGCGGCTCTCTCCTCTTCCTTCGCCGAGCTCTCGTGCGAGCTCGCGGCCCGCGCCACCGCCGTCGTACGAGGAAAGACAATTTCACGTGCGAGAAGCGTCGAAAATTTACACGCACATGTGCGTGCACGCGAAATTAAACGCGGCGTCACACAGCCGGCGGAAATATGCTTCAAGCCCATTGATCAAAGGAACCAGCAGTGTGTCGGTGGTCCGCCGCTCGCTCGTTAATTCGATCGCGCGGCCGATTGATCGCTCAGCGGGTATCTCGCCAATTGACGGCGTAAAAATGCGACGGAGCAATTATTGCCGTTTGTGTCGCGCATCCTCTAGCTGGAGGGATTCTTTATTACCGGGCCCTGGCTGGTTACCTCTCGTCGTGCGAGCTCGGCCACTGGTTTCGCATCAGATTTTTCTTTTTACTCGTGCGAGATTTGTATATGAAAAAATTGGTAGCAAGTAGCTGATTAGTCGGCCATCTCCGCGTGGCTCTCAACAAAGCGAGGGAAGAGCTGGCGGTGAGAAACGGACTGGCTTTTCATTTTCGCGCGGTCGCGCAGGCGTGACTCTGGATAAATGACGTATTGTGTGTCATACAAGAGTAGGAAGGGGCTTAAAAATAGAATGCACCGAGCGAAGGGAAGAAGGAAAGAAGAGGGAGGGCAAGAAATAATCGGTCTGGGAAAAAAATTGGCAAGAGCGTGGCATGTACGGAGGGACGAGGGTCCCTTGCGGATCGCGCACGGCTCGTCGCCGAGGTCTGAGAGCCGCTGGGCCGTTTACAATTAAGCAATGTAACCGAGTCGCAGACGCGTGGAGCGTCGTGTGTGGTCCCAGCTTCGGATCCCACCTCCCTCCTCCTCCCCCTTCTCCCGGCTTCTCCCTTTCCAGCAACGATCTGTCCCACTACTACCTACTTGCCGCGCGTCTCGCCCCACCAGCTCTCGTGTCCCTTCGCTCCTTCCTCCTCGCGTACATGCCTATCGAGCCTGACTCTGCGCCAGCCGGCGACTCTCGGTCTCTCGGCTCTCCTCGTCGTCGCAGACCTCGTTGCTCTTTTATCCCAAGCTCTCTCTCTCTCTCTCTATCTTCTTCTCTCGCACGATTCCGCGCCCGGTGACTCATTCGCGCGCGCAGCAACAGCGCTTGCTCCGATCATTCTATTTCCATTAGTGAATAGCAATAGTTCCTCTTTCCCCTTTACTCCTTCACTCTCTCCTCAGCCGCAGCTATTCGGCCGCGGGACGATCGTTAGAGTAATTCGCGGTTGCGCGGACTCCAACGAGCTGCGCTTCTTGATGCTGCGCTTCTTGATGCCACGCTAGCCGCCTCTATTCGCGATCTCCTTCTTTTCAGCCCGCTCAACAGCTTCAGGGGAAATTGAAAAATTATGGTCGTTATCGAACAGTTCCGCAACTCTCCTCTGATTTAGGCTTTTTATTCTCTTTTCCAGTAGCTACAACGTTCTTTTCGATATTATGCCTCTTTGTACAGGTTTTTACACTATAATATAAGTTCTTATGCAAAAAAGCCTTTTCAATCATACAAATTAATTTTAAAATTAGTTTATAATATTTAGATCTGTCTTTTCCTCATAATTGATTGGCAAATTAAACATCTAACGAGTTATTCATTAAATCATAGTGTCCTAAAAAATGTGACGTTAAATGTTAAGCTAGTCCGTCAACATCCTTATTTTCGTACAGATATCATCGTTAGTGGATCGATTCCGAGACCTTCCTCAAAATCCGCCAGTCAAAGGACGTCAGAGAAAATTTCTGTAAGATGATCGGGATCCTCCCCATTCTGCACTGCCATCTGAGACTAGGAATTAAGTAAGATGGGAGCGTCTTGGCGTAGAGCATCTGTGACAGATTTCGAGAGGGCCGAGAGTCTTATCAGCCGTGAGCGTGGTCAGGCCACAGGTATTTAGTTTCGCAGTGTCATGTCCTTTTTTACGCATCCGCGCCTCTAGACAAGTTACAACTCGAAACAGATACTGGCTTCACTCCTAAGCAAAGCTCACAGCTCTATCCGTACCAGTTTTTTCAAAATAACAAGCCTGTTTTATGGTATTTAAAAAATTATCTCAACTTTCATTTTCGTCTTTAACATTTTCAAATTGTTCATTTATTTGTTATTTACGTTTATTCTTATTTCATTAAATTTTTCTAATTTTATTACATCAACGTTATAACATCATAAAGTTATTTATAAACAAATTTATCTCAAATAATAAAAGAATAATATTTAAATATTTTCTTGAGGTAAGAAATTTCCAATTACTCAGTAACAAGTATTTATTTCCTGTGTTTCAACTCATCACAAATACTCTGCTACTAAAAACAAATTATGGGATAAAATATTTACACTCTAATAAAAGTTTAAATTATATTCCAATAGAAAGCTTACTCAAACATCAGGTAGAGTCATAAGATTCAGGTAAATTAGATAGTATTAGAATAGGAAAGAATTTAATAAAACTATATATATACACTTTCAAATGTATACTTGAAGGAAAATAATGAGATAGTTTTCAATTATTTAACAAATAAATATATGAAACCGACCAAATCAGTTTTGTGACACTCTTTTATATAAAGATGTAACGTATATAAAATCTTGTAATGTGTAAGATATACTTCCATGCAGTTTTTATTTATGCAAAAGTACCAAATATTAGTTTTCACATGAGGCGACTACATCCGAATTATGTGAATGATTTACGAATAATGTACATAAAATTTTATTAAAGTATCATAAAACCTACCGATTTATTGAAGACTGTATTTAGAAAGTCAAAATTATAGCTTCTTTTCCTCCAACTTCATTTCCTGAAAATAAATATTATTTTATACATGTTTTCTATACATAAATATTAAAAAAAAATATTACATTCAAAATAAAGTCTACGAAATTTAGTCAATTTGTGCTGTCTTAATTTTTGCCTAGAAATGAATGGAACTTAATTAACTGCGTATCTATTATCACCCTTGAATCATGAAGATGTTGTTTACAATTATGAAATAAACGATGTTTCATCTTGAAGGATACTTTTATTTGAATATTGGAAAAGCCGTGGAATTGAATTTCAAATGTGCTGTTTATGCTGCAAGCCAATAAGTTTAGCAATAAGATTTGCAAAAACAATTCTTTTAGCAGTTGAAGCAAACATCTACCGCGGACTACTGCTCCTTATCCGCGCGTGCGGTCGTACGGCCGACGTGTATATCAGTTTAGCAGCGATCTTGCACTATTGATCGAGCGCACGAGCGACTCCGAAAGAATTTCACATTGAAATTGTAGGTATTTTTGTTGGCTAACGAATTGTGAGCCTAAGACTCGCGTTCGCAGCCAGCAGCGGCGAGGCTTTCCGAGATAATTTATTGGTCAATCAAAATGACGCATGGAGGTATAAGGTGACACGTCAGCGTACGGAGCTGACCATTAATTTTAATACCCGTCAGCATCAGATCTTCCTTCGCTTTTCTCTCTTTCTCCCGACCGCGTGTGCGTCGCCGCTCGCGCGCACACACACACACACACCGGCGGCCTGCACATTCATCGGCATCGGCTACCGTACGACTAATGCCCCGCTCGCTAACGACGATCATCCTTGGAGATCTCGGCTGCTCGATCTCGCCTCGCGCAAGTTATTATCCTCCTCTTAATCCTGGCGTCGATCGCCCGTCACGCGTGTGTCTGTCTCCCGCGCATCTCTGTGCACGTACGAGCCGCGCCAGCTCGCCGCCTCCGCCGTTCTGCTCTGCATTAGCTAGGAATTTTCGGATCACTTTCGTAACCGCGGAGGCGCGCGAGCGTCGCGCTGTCGTGCTCGCTCCACTTTTTCCCCCGGCGCCGATTGACTTTTCAATAGTCCCCGCGCGCTGTTTCATCAACGACAACAACGTTCAGATGGCATCTTTTGTTTCCCGACTCGCGCGACGAATATCTCGGGGACCCCCGCGTCCGCCAGCGGCGCGGATGATTTGGAGGAGGAGGAAACAGGATGTTGGAGGGGTCGTTGAATTAGAGCATCGAGCTGCGGGGACGGGAATGACCGGCGAATAGGAGGCGAGCGGCCATACTCGGCGCAGGAATGCCGCTGGCTCGCCTCTTTTCCCGCGGTGTGTTCCTCCTCTCGCGTCCGCGCGCGCCGGCGATCATTTGTAAGGATTCCAGGACAAAGAGCGCAACAATCGCCGCTATGGATCTCTCGCGGCTCTGACCCCGCGAGGCCGCGCTTCCTCCGCCACTGACGGACAGAAGCGCGAGTCTGTCAAGTCCGCGATCCTAATCTGACAGCGACGTATTGGGCAGCGCGCGCTGCAGCGATCCTCGGAGCGGTAATCGGACGTGGTTGCTTGCAAGCACGATTATTAGTCACTGACCAACGCTCATTTCCATACATTTCGAGCCCCGCGCCTCTGCCAACACGAGCCGGCCGATCGCCACGCGCCGACTATCGCGAACGGAGGCCCCGGCTACCGCGCCGCTGACTGATGGACCTTCCTTTTCACTTATTTTACTTACAAATGCCTATATTTGTTGCTCGCTCGGGGCTGCAGCTTCGCTAACGGTCCGAGCCATACCTTATGCGCCTCGTACCTTAGACCTTTGCTTAGCCCAACTTTCGCTAAACTTACGACAGCGCCATTCTCAATTATTCATATGGAAATTGCAGCCCAGCTCCTTTTCAAACCGGCAATATTTCTGCTCCTTTTTTCTCTCTTCTTTTCCTGCTTTACGATTATTCTCCTCGACCGATGCCTGCCAACTTTACTACCTTCAACATTATTATTCTAACACTATAAAGTTAATTTAAGACCGGCGTCGTATTCGAATTCTTATAAATATAGAATGCAATTATAACGGTTAATTTTAGTGTGTACTAATTGAAACCGTTTGTCAGGTAAAACTTGCGTGCAAACTGTCGAATGAAGATGTAGATTCGATGTTGTGACAGGGAGTTTGTAAAATTATTGCGTGAGAAAGCTCTTGACAGCATCTGAAGTATTTAACTTCCACTCGAAAACGCGTGCGTGTACGTTGACTGATAGAGTCTGCGTCGATATAACAACAAGCCTTGAAAAGCAGTGACGATTCTCTTGAGAAATGAGTTGGGTCCTTGCTATGACGGCGACGAGGAGACCCTAATTCATCGAGAGGCTCCTGTTTGAAAGAGACATATTATACAGTTTTAGGCACAAGGCGTCAACCTCACAGAATGAATGGAATGCTAGAGATAACCGATGCTCGGCGCTTGTGTCTTTTTATACCTGTATATTCATCATTTTAATTATTTTTTTCCTTTCCGTGTGACGCACTTCTATTTTTCAGTATCAAAACGAGATTTAGCTATTGTCAGCCTTTTTACTTTATTACTTCTCATTCAAAAGATATACCACCATTCCATCATAAATTTTCATAACATTTTGATTATTGAATATACTTTCTTGGCATAGTGTTTGTAAGATATTTACTTTAACTTTTTATTTCGGACGCTGAGTACGAACATCCAGTCTTATACAAATAACATTTTTTTTTCCAAAACCTATTAGATATATGGCTAATTATTCTATTCAAATTCAAATAGGCGGTCATATATTCATTTTATTTATTAAAAAAACTCTAAACATATGCATGATACGTAATAAATAAAATTAATTGAAGTCTTATTTTAAAGTTTTTCATTTCTAGACTATAGTGAATGGGAGAGAAAATGAGTAATGAAAGGCGTAATTTCATGAATAACGATCCGAGATCAATATACTATATAGAATCGAAAAAAAATTATCTAAAAAATAATTGAGTGACCGAAGAAAAAATAGCGTATTTTTATCTACTGAAAAAGTTGGCGTTTTACGTCTTTAAAAAGAATAAAACGTTCAAAATTGTTAAATATGTAACTGTCTGAATGTGAGATTCACTTTGAATTTTGTATAATCTGTATTTTTACTGTATAAATTTATGAGTTGTATATTATCAAATAGTAGTCAATCTACGTGAATTTAAATGGAATCAGCTATAAATATTGAAATGATGTACCTATAAATGTGCAAACCTCACGAAATCTGTGAAAAACCTCTTGAATTTTAGGTAAACTTTGAGCTCACGTAATTTTCGAAGGAATCAATATTTTTTAATTCTGATAAAATCTTTTCCCAAATTTTATATTAAGGGGATGTGACACCCACGCTACTACTCAATTCTGGGTTTCCGTTTTTCTCATTTAATTTTGAATTTTATGAAGAAAACTCTTTGGTAGGTTGTAAGTTTAGTAAAGAAATACAACGGATCAAAGAGTTTTATTCTTTAAATTCAAAATTGAATGAGAAAAACGGAAACCCACATCATCTTAAGTTGTTTTTGGTGAAATGATGTAAATCTAAACTAGAGCTATTTTTAATCATATTTAAAAAATCAATTAATTGTCCCAGAAAAATGATATCATTCGATGAACTTTGTTCAACCGCGGATTTCACTTCTCGATACCCTGACTGACAAGAATAACCAAATCTGGAATGTGCTCTCGAAAAAAATTCATGAATACCATTTTTCGAGATTTTTTGAAGATTTCGTGAGATTTGCACATATATATTTTTCTTACATCTAGAGAAAATGCTTACAACCGTTACTATATAAAAGTATCAGACTGTATGGTGCAATCGTAGCACTAACATAAGATATAATAACCAGGGCAAGTTAAAATATAATTAATCTTATTATAAAAAATAGTAAATAACTTATTTTTTAAGAGTATTAATGAATAAGAATGAATTTTTTATCAAATTTATTAGAAAATCCTGCTATTTTAAATATATGAGGCTTGCCAAAATAGATCGCATTTAACGAAAGTATCATAATTATCTTTGTATGGATTTTCCCAATCTGCAAATTCAATACGATTTCTGTCAAGTCAGTCAAACAGTTATTTTAACTGAGTGTTTTTCTCTCAGTTTAGATTGTTTAGTATTTAATAGTTTTACAAGTATAAAAGTTTAAATTAATGTAAAAACTTTTTAAAATTATCAAGCGATCTTAAAATAAAAAGTGAAACTAAAAAGGTGCTTTTACGATGTTATTAAAATTAACTTAAAACTATCATTTAACTCTGTAAGGTAGCTTCTCAACGCTTGTGTTTAAAAGCCTATAATATATTTTTTCTGAAACGGATAAGGCTACTATAGCTGAAGAAGATAAAATGCTTTGTACTATGCTAGAAATAGAACGTCCATCTCGTGGGACTAAAGTAAAAGGAAAGATGACATCTATAAGACGAAAGAAACAGAATTCTGCTACTGTCATTAGTATTCGCCTTGTCTCTGTCTCCAGCACGTCCACACAATTATCTCCATTTTCGAGGCCTGTATGCCTGACAGTTGGAAATATCGGTGTCTTCCCGAGTTTCGATACCTGATATCTCTCGTGACGAAGAGCCATCCTTTTTAAGAGCAGCAGAAGCGCGCCAACAACAACCAAAGCGGAAGTCCCTCGACCGTGACACGACGTTGCATCGATGGCTTACCTCGCTCGTGGTTTTACTGTCTTTGTCTACTGGCATGTCGATTATCTCGTTATTTAATACTACCTATTAATTATACAGACTTTTTCAAACAAAGTATCACCCTTTAACTTCCACCCGTGGGTCGACGAAATATTATTACACGAATTTTCTTCCATGCAGAAATATTTTTAACTCATCCTGCGAAATCTCCTTTCTGTTTTTTCTTTTCAAAAATGTAGAGGCTTATTCAACTCTAATGCTTCTTATGCTACAATACATAAAAGAAATAATTTTGGTGAGTAAATTTTCAATTCCAAGGATTCTATAAAAATTGTTTCAAGCATTATTCTCAAAACATTGTATTCACACGAAGTTTTTCTTATAAAAGGAAACCGGAAAGAAGTTTTGCATATCGTAATAATTTGTATATCCACACACCTATATTCTAGTAGAATAACAACATAATGAATGAACTTAACAAAAATAGAATACACTGTTAGAAAACTTCCATATATATAGATATACTATGTTTACATTTTGCGTCCTCAACTGCATACATTGTAATATATACTCTATATATATGGAAGTTTTCTAACAGTGTATGTATTCTATGAATAATAGTTTAGTTGATTTTGGTGAACAATTCTTTATTGTTTTTTTATTCTAAAATATTCATTCTAAATACAATTTTTCAGAATCTTTATCCAGTGTCACGCTGTATTCGTATATTTACACAACAATATATATTATTTTTTTCCGTGACATGTATCTAACAATTATTTATGATTCCCGGGTCCATCAAATTTTATTTAAGTTTAGTTAACAATTTGATATTCTAACTTACAACATTTAAGTTTTCTACAGGCCAAAATTATTGTATTTAAATAATATAACAATAATTCTAAATACGTTTCTAAATTTTATTTCCGTTTATGAGAAGTTTTTTTTTCGTAGTCTGAGAATTAATATATAGTTACATATATATACTTAATGTAGAATTTAAAAAATTTGAGTTTAATAATTTGTAGGGCTCAAATTTTAAATCCAAATTTAAATAATTGTTTTCTGTTGTGTTGCGGTATACTCGAAGATTTTCATTCATTGGTACAATGCGATAAAACAATTCATTTCGTATACTAATTCATAAAGGTTCTCGACAATTTTGATCTACTTAAAAATCTTTATTGCTTAGTAATATAGTGATAGCTTTTCTTAACCTCCTCTTTCTTAATGCATCGATTCTATGTTCCAATTCACTTTATAAATAATTTTTAAGACAAAACTCTAATAATGAAATCTTTCATTTTAATTTGTATTTAAGATAATCATAAATTAAGTTGTTTGAAAAAAGTACGTAATATATTACCAGCTGCAATATTTATTAACTTTTTGTTATTATAGTGTCACTTAATACTTAACAGATTATACCTTAAATTATATAAATAAAACTTAAACTTAATAAAGAATTGTCCAAAAATTCCTTCAAAAAAACTTTAGTTATAGATGTCTTTATTCAGTCAGAAGTTTTAATAACTGAAAATACACATTTTGGTTCAGTGATTTCTAAATTTTATTATAGATCTTTTAGTAATGCCCCGAGTGAAAATCTAAAAATTTTATAACTAATAACTTATATTATAAACTTGCTGTAAAATGGAAGTTTCTTTTCCCAGTTCCTCAGTAAAGTGCTTTTTCTCTATTATTCGATCACGGATTAGACAACACACACCTGTTCTAGTGTATTTAAGTTTAGTGTATTTAGTTAGAGTTTTTGTTTAGTCTGATAATGGTTACTAGAAGACTCGCTCTTATGACAAGGACTGAAAGAGACAAAATCAGATAGAAAAATAAAAGTTTTACTAAATTATTCATAGAATGAGTACTACTCTGCTAGAAAATAACCCAACCAAAATGGTTCAACTGCAACAGTTGGTTATTTTTTTGGGCCAACGTATAACAAAAGTATTGACCAAGGGTTAGCCAACGGTTGTTGAATTATTAATAATTAAATATCTAAAAGCTTATGATACAACAACATTAACTAATAAGAAATATAGATATGTAAAAACTATTTATTTGTAGAAAGTAATAAAAATTACGGTGGTAGATTAATAAAAATATTGTTAATAATGGTGGGGTTGGAAATAAAATTATTTGAAGGTTAATTGTTGCCAATAAGGATATAAGAGATTATAAGTACTCGCCTGACTGCGTAGACACGCGAGTAATGTGCTACGGGACATACATGTTTATATAAGTAACCTCAAATTGAACTAGAAGTTTACTTATTTAAATCTATTTATGTCAAGTAAGGTACTGTTTGTATATTTTTTTTAACAATTCATGAATAATACAGCTTTCAATAATTTATATTTAATCCATAAATTATATAAATTGATTTTACCGTGATTTTTAAATATTATAAGCATTCGTTGGCCAACCGCAAAGATAATTCCATAATGAAATAAGCGGTATTTATTACCAACTATTGGTTAAACGTTGGCCAAATCTTTGCGCTTTGGCAAACGGATGGCAAATGGTTGGTGTTCATTTCTACCAGGGTACAAATGATTTTTTAGTTAATCTTATTTACTTACATTTTGGTACACTACTATTCAATCAACTTTGAAAATAGGAATATTTTGTTGTTACGTCAATCTAAAAAATAGACAAAAAATTATCGAAAACCCGTTTGATGATAGCGGTTAATCAGCCCGCTTTACTAGCTATTTTCTAACTACTAGGGCAAATTCCAGATTTTTATTGGCGATCTCGGGCACAAGGTAAAGCTTCTATAAGTTAGAATTAAAATTAAAATAGGTAGTTTACTCCGAAGCCTACATCGTAATTTTTATTTACCTCACTTATTATTTCTAAGTATTTATTTTAAGGTGATGTGATACCCATGCTACTACTCAATTCTGGGTTCCCGTTTTTCTCATTCAATTTTGAATTTTAAGAAAAAAACTCTTTGGTAGGTTGTACTTTTAGTGAAGATCTACAACTTACCAAAGAGTTTTATTCTTTAATTTCAAAATTAAATAAGAATGATATGTGTTAGGAAATCTCATGATCTACTCGACCGATTTTAACGATTCAGTGATCATTTCTTTAGATTTTGCTCAAATCCTTGGAGTCAATATTCTATTTTTGTAAAATTAATTTTTTTATAGCCATTTTTCAGTATTCAAAATTTTTATTTTCGATTCTTTTAATATTTAGATCAAATATTGTTTATTTATTGTGAATTCTCTGTACGCAGGATAAAATTCTCTACAATTTAAAAAAAAAAGGAGTCGATAGCTATATTTCGTCACAAGTTATTGATGAAAACGTAAATAGGTTATATTTCGAAATTAAAAAAAGATATTAACATCAATATTTTTTTTGGTTATAAAAGATATTGAGTGCTATAACTTACTAAAAATTTAGTTTATTTTATTCATTATTTATGGAAAAGAATAATTAAAAAAAAAAGTGATTTTTCTGCCCTCCAGCCGGAAAGTGCCAACTTTCTGGCCGCTGCGCGAAACGAAGTTGCCGCTTTCCAGCACCGTCGAGCAGAAAAATAGTATACAGACCATGGCCAGTAAAAAAAGAAAGCCTCAGATCACGTGTTTGTCAACCTCAGCTTCGCCTCGGCCGACAATTAAACGTGATCTGAGATATTTCTTATTTTACTGGCCTAGGTGTGTAATATACTATTTTTTTGTCGTTGCATAACTAGAGTACAATTGACTTAATCACTTTGCAATTCTTTATAGGGGTAGATTTTGTATACGAATCGAGACAGTTCTTTGGGCAGAAGTATTGATCCACAAATTTCGGAGATATTTGAGGTTAAAATTATTTTACTTTTTTTTTAAACTGTAATTTCTCAAGAACGGCTCCATGTGTCTGAAAAGGATGTCTAGCATTCAAAAGAGAATTAAATTACCTATATTTTCTAAGAAAAATTAATTTTCTAGCTTACGGTTATTTTGTTATTAACAAAAGCAAAAACATTGAAAAATGAAAAAAATGAGTTTTGTATGTTCAACCATTACGAGAGTAAAATTGTCTTATTCGCTTCAAAATTCATTGTAGGGGTAGATTATTGATAATTTTCGGCCAAGTTCTTTTGTCAAAATGATTGGTTCATAAATTTCAGAGATAAGGTTAAAATTTTTCTAGACCTGTTTTGAAATGTATTTCTTCAGAATAACTCTATGTATCTGAATGGAATGGGCAGCATTTGAAAGAGAATTAAAATATTTATATTTCCTAAAAAGGAAAAATTTTCTAGCTATCACAGTTTTTTTGTTATCAACTTTTGTTATTATATATTTTGATAACGATACATTATATTAGAAGTGACTATGTACATTTTACTTACTATCCAAGATATCATTGGAATTGTTTAAAAACGGTCTGAATATAATGTTTGTGTAATCATTACAGGTAAAATAAAATAATGTACTATTATGTATTAAAAGTTTAATTAAAAATAAATTCTATATTTCATTACCGTGCAATAAAAACAGAATCAAACAGTAAAATGACGTTTACGTATACAACCCATACTATGCAAGACCCCCAAAAAATTAAACTTGAACATTTTATTGAAAATAGTAAGATTGTACCTTGCCCACCTCTCAATAACTTCATTAAAAATGTTTTTATTGAAGCTTGATATACAAAGTATGGTATTCTACACACCGAAAAAAAAGCATTCGGTAAAATTAACTAAACAACATAGTAAAGAGAATTCTTGTCACGATAACTTTTTTTTCTGTTAAATGATACTATAATACACTTAAACTAACTAAAAGATTTTAGTTTTCAATACTATATGTAATATTAATTGACTTATAGTTAGAATAATAAGATTTTCTGGTAATTTTTACTAGCGTCGATTAGCATTTTTTTTACTTTCTTAAATTAGTTAACTCTCATTTCATGATATAGTAAATGGTACTTTACGTTTGAAATAAAAGATGTTTCTAGCATTCAGCTAAATTTTACCTAAAAAATATGATAACAGAAGACAAAATTATGGTTTTATATTGGCATAACCTACGTATTTAGTAGTTCATAAAATTTTAATTGTATACGGATAACTAAATTTTACGGAAAGTTACAGTTAATAGAAATGTCAATAAACAAGTGATTTCAAGTTAATCGTATCAAGGAAGTGTGTGTATCTCTCTTAAAAAAGTAATTCTCTCTTAAAAAAAGTAATGAAGGAAAGTTGAAGCCAAAATAAAACGTTTGGGATTGGTCGAATCCGATAGACTATAAGCTCGTGATTAGTCGACGCTGAATTTAGCTCGGTGCTTAAGATTTTATCTAATTGGTCCGAAAAAAACCGTGAGAATTTTAATCGTTTAACAATTAAACTAGAAAAATAGAAATTAGAAGTACATATTTTGTTATAATCTGTTTTTACATAATAGAAAACTGCAAAAATTGTATTTCAGTGGAACCCTAAACTCAAAATTTGTCTTTATTATAAATAATAAAATGATAAATATAATAACCGTTTCTGTGTAAAATTGTATAAATCTCAGAATATTAAAAAAAATAAATGCAATATAATATTGCAATATTCATTGTGATACATTGTTATCTAAAAAAAGAGCGCGCGAAGCGCGCATGATCTTGCTAGTAATGTCAATATTTTAACTCGTCAGTGTGAAGCCACATCAGTCGATCGCAGAATATGATGCAGCATGGACTACGTTACTAAAATAGCCGAATATGCTACATTCATGGTAAGTAAAAAGACTTTTATGATAATATGATTTTAAATAAATGCTTTTATATAACATAAAATTATTTTAAACCAATCAATTTTTATACTTTTATTGTACAGGAGTCAATCGACACTATGGACACATTTCTGAATCTCCCCGAGGAGGAGTTCAAAGATATTTTAAAAAGAGGTGATCGAAATTAATAATGCAAAATATAAAGAAGGGACGATAATTAGAGTTCAGTTCGACGATTTACCGATTTTCGGTCGAATTTTACATATGTATACTGCAAACGGCATATGGAAAAAACAAAATTATGCGATTTCATCGTAATAGCTAAATGGTATAAAACTATTTGTATAGATGCACATTTACAATTGTATGCAGTAAAAGAATCACATGAATGTAAATGTTATAATCTTGACGAAGTAGAAAAGGACCATTTTTATGCTTATAAAGGCAAAAATAAAAAAATTTACTTGTAAATTTATAAACGTAAATTTAATTCAAATTATTAATTTTGTACTTCATTAAAATGATAAAATTTACATTTTTGTGATTCTCGTGTGATTCTATTTCATAAACATTTTATGTAACAATAAAAAAAATTAAATAATAAAAAAGTCTTAAAATTATATCAATATTTTTATTTTTTTATATGCAATTAACCCCTATGTATATTTTGAATTAATTTTAAAATTAACAATGAATAAATTTAAAAATATTCTATTTAAAATGTATTAGCAATCTCTCTAAAATTATTTTTTAAAAAAAAGTAAAAATATTAGCGAGTAAGTATATCCGTTTCGCTCTCTCTCTGTTTTATTTTTAAACGTTTATAACCACAAGAAAGTTATGAAATCAATTAAGAACTTGTCGAGTATTTAAAAATTAGTCAAATTTTCGCTGATTTTCTGCTAAATACGCATAAGAGAAACTTAAAAAAAAATTTATTTCCCTTGGAAATTGAAAATATTGTTTTAAACAAATATTAAATCGAGATTTTTAAGGATTC
>JAWWEQ010000055.1:25184604-25234500 GCA_035583055.1 Torymus tubicola
GTATATAAGGAAGCGGCATCGCCCTGCTCGCTCGACGTCACTTCGCTCCTACTCGCCAAGCAGGACGCTGCCGCGTCTTTTGATGCATTCTATTAATTGTGATAAGCAAGAAAATATATTATAGAATATTCCACAGTTTAATTTTAGTTAATTTCACCATACTCGTTTAGTAACTTCTAATACATATGTCTAGTTTAAAATATGGTATTATTTACTATTTTTTGTAATCAGTATAACTAGAATTTCGACTAGTAAGGGTAACTAAATTTTAAGGTTATGCCAATATTGCACAAAAAATTCTGATACTTTTCTAGTAACGATTACTAGAATTTTTTCTGAGTGTAGAAAGTATTGCTATAATTTAATTCGATCTTACAAGACAATGCATTATTTGAAATATTTGTGATTCGGCCGTTTTCTTATTAATATTATTTCATACGAGTGAGAGACAGTGGCTTTAAATACATTGATGAGTTGTGAAAACTATGTACGCAAAGGCGACCGAATGTTATTGTGCAAACTGCCGTATATACGCCAAGCGCGATGCTCTACGGTCTGTCGTCGAGCCGCGAAAGCCATCGCACGTCCTTTGCACGATATCGGCCATAATATTATTTAATTCCGAATTGAAAGTTTATGTTTACTCCAATTCTATTCCTTTAAAATCTTATTTAGAATATTTCCAAAACAATATTTGGTCAAAATTGATATTAAAATCTATATGAATACCTTAAATTTGTCAGTGTACTAATGTTTCCTGAAACGATTATCTTAATATGAAAAGCGTGCACTTATTTGTTAGCTTTAGGATTTTATTTATGGTTGTATTTCTTTAAGTTTTGATGTTATAAATGAAAAATATTCGTATGGACTTTTAAAATGAAACAATATTTTTTTACTTACAGCTCAAATCTTTTAGTCTTGAAGATATTAGTTATTACATGTTTACATATTTCCACGTTTACAAAAATCTTAGTTGCAATATTTTTCAATATTTAATGTCACAAGTTTTGAGCGCTACATTAAAATGTATTTATTTATTATGGAACAAAATATTGTAATTTTAATTATATTTGTATTGATTTTCTTTTGTTTTTTTGGTAAGAAAAAAATTAGAATTCGGAACTTATGTTCTATTGAATATATGAAAATGACCACGAAATAAGCTATACAAAAAATTAGTAGTTTCTATAGATCTCGGTGGACCGCTTTTGCAACTACGTTTAACAATTCAAATTTCTGTAGTGTTTTGTACTTTTACTTGAAAATATTTACTAACAACGAGTAGCTTTTAGCGAAGTTAACAGTAAATAATGGGTAAAAATGTGGTTTGCGAAGTTTTTTTAGAAGATATTTATCAAAATGTTGATTTTGTTTCTTGCATTTGCTCTCCCGCTTTCACCAATGAATAATTTATTACTAGCTTTTTTCTTAAAAATGGCGTGAATGCACCATCATGTCTTTAACAGTTTCATTAGCATAAAACTAGTGAAAAACTAGTTTGCTTCTAGATCGCACGACATTTTTCACGTCAATAAATATTCAACAATGATAAAAAAAGCGTTTCGTCAATATAGCAAAAAACTGTCCCATTTTTTTGCCATTCAGTCTTGCTAGGTAATTTTTAAAATTTCTACTAAGTGCTTTAGTGAACTAAAGGTCGCCCAAAAAATAAAGTTGTAGCTAATAATTTTGATTCTATATACCAACATGAACTTTATAAGAATAATTTTTTCGGGTTCTGCGTTCAACACTTTTCTTAAGTGATGTTGAAAATCAAATAGAAGGTATTCTCATATACACTGTAGCTTTTACTATAAGATTCTATAATGATTTTAGCAAGTCTTTGGTATTGTTATTATTTCCCCGTTGCAAGTAATTTCGGCCAATACAAGCAATCGAAGTCGGTGTACGGCGTGTTTAGCGAGAGCGGTCAATTGAAGGGGGGAGAAGACGCGTAGAGCCTTTTCCTCGGCCGTCTGCGATCCTCCGGCGCGGATCCAAATGAAATTTTATCGAGTGGTTGCGCGCGATGCCCCCTTTCTCAATCGACGCAGAAAATAGTTTGCGCGCGAGAAGGAGTCTTCGGCAGGGCGCGTCAGGGCTCGCGCGTGCTCTCCTTCCGAGCGGAGATTAAAGTTCCGCTGCCGCGAGCGTCGATGGTTATGGGTTAAATGAGGTGTGAGCTATCCACGATCGTATCTGCTCCGGCAACGAGCGAGGCAGAGAGCGCGGGGGAGAGGCAGATATGCTGGGGCGTGGGCGTGGCCGACCTGATATCAGCGATGGCCACCTTTCGACTGTAAATCAATTGATATCACGAGGGGGAAAGAGCTGCCGCCGCCGCCGCCGCCGCCGCCGCCACTCGTCGAGGCATGCGCCAAATGCCGCACGCGCACCCAATGCCGCATCGACCCGCCCCGGCTATGTGTATACAGCGCGCGAGCCAGTTTTCCTCCTGCGCAGTAGCCGCCGACAAGTTTTTCTCCCCTATGTAGCTGACGCGCTCCCTTTCCTTCCCGCGAAGCAAAGAATTATTATCAGTGGCTTCGGGCCGAGGGGAGGCTGCCTCTATACACACTCGGCCTGCTTTCCTGCGATCCCCTGCGGATTTATTTATAAGTTTACTCGGGGGAGGAAATAATTCACTTACCACTCCAATGCGTAAATGATGAACGGATTCTCCTTACTTCCTGCCTCGCCTGCAATTAGCCCTTGTTCAACATTTATTTTATTCCTCCCCGCGCGAATGTGGCCCATGAAAAATTCATCATTATTTTTTGAGGATAGGGAGAGCTGGTGCGGGAGGGCTGATTAAAATATAACAATTTTAGATTCATATCGGGAATATTTAATCACTTTTTAAATAATTTTACACGTACAAATTGTCGATTGAACGCGTAATTTAACGCATGTACGTGACTCTCTGTTTATTATGTATATTCGGTAAATAAATAACTAAATTATTTTGAACAGTCTATAAGCAATAACACCGCAATCGGTGTTTTATGTACAGGTCGATTATCTTATAAGAATCGTCGATTCCTCGGCTTCACGGGCCGGCCTCCATTTAGGTACTTTGCTATATATAAGGTTCTATTGCACGTCGCAATTACATCATCGCTCGGAAATATTTTACATTATTTTACAATAAATTAACGGAATAATCTACATTTGCGCGCGGGAAATTGGCGCTTTTATGAGAAAAATTCAGTTTTGTCACAAAAACATTTCCATTTCACTACATATATTAACCTTAACTTTTTAAATTTCATAATACCTTTGTCTCTTTATGAAATAAGTGAAATACAAACATCGATCCCTAATTATTTTAAATAAATTATATCACAAAATAACATTGGATGAAATAATTTTCGAAAATCTAAATATTCTCTTCTTATATGTTCTTTCATACTTATTATTTTATGTTTATCGTTTTCGATAGCATTCGCACGAGTTCACACTAAATGCTATCATTACACAATTTTAACGCCCTTTATACATATTAAATTTTTAAACTTTTCAAAAACAGCTAATAAAAGATGATGCGGAAATATTTTTTGACGTCACCAAATCGTTACCGATATATATATATTTGTATCATTTTACAAAGCCGCATTACATGTTTTAAAGATGATAAAACAAGTTTATACAAGAAAAAGATTTCAAGAAAGCGCTTAAAGCACCTGTCGAGTCCTAGAAAATCCTTTCTTTCAAGAACGCACAATTATTATGTGATATAATAATAGTCAGTTTCTTTATATTTATAACACGATGATCGAGGAAATGGCACTGGTAATGTAAAGGTTCTTTTTACAACTTTTTAAAGTTTGAGGTAACATCTCGAATGAAGGAATAATCGTCAATATACGTTTAGTAGTTTCGAATCGGTACATTTTTATATATCACTCTTTTCTTAGTAAAATTTTTTTTTTAACCTAACAACTCTAGCGACTGACTCGCGAACCGCGAGAGACAAATTTTTCGCCATCCTTCGAATTGGCCAAAGAAAAATCCCAGAGCCCGGCTAGTGAAATGCACTCGGGGCGAGTATAGCTTGCAGCCCGCGGGCAAATCTAGTTGACTCGGAACACAATTAGACGCGACTGATTTGTTTTTAAAAATGTCCAACGCGGCGCGGGAAGCGAAAAGAAACCCGTCACTGTTCTCAACGATTCGTTCGAGCCGCCGAATTGACGTGGACTCGCGAGTTCCCGCGGTATGAGATATTTGGTTCGGGCCTCGTCTACTTGGCCTGGAGCTCGGCGGCTTGCTCCATCTCCTCCTTGGAGAGCGGCACCGTCGAGTGGTTGTAGAGGCCCTGGGCCATGAGCTGGAGCGCGAGCGGATTTTTCTGACCACTGGCCTTCTTGATCTTGGCGCGCTTGTTCTGGAACCAGATCTTGATCTGCGCCTCGTTGAGGCCGAGCTCCTTGGAGAGGGCCTGACGTCGCTGCTCAGTCAGGTACTTGTTTTCCGTGAACTCGTGCCTGAGCCTGGCCAGCTGCTCCGCGCTGAAAGCCGTCCGGGGCCGCTTCTCCTCGGACGTCGGCGTCGGGGAGGGCTGCTCTGTTGATCGCTTTCGCTTCCTCGTGCGTGGACCTGCAACAGCACCATTTCGACCTTTTAATATCGAAATGTTATAAGGAAAAAGGCTTTAGTGTCTATCATTGTACCGACCCCCTTCCAACCATCAGGATATTTCTCACAAAATTCTTTCTACCAATTTTCATTCTAATGTTATCGTGGCTCTTATGCTTTTTTATTTTCAATTCAGCCCACCAGCTACTTTCTTTGTCAATTTTCTCGCGTCTCTGGGTTGTAAAACCTTTTCAATTAGAAAATATTTCAAGTCGTGTAAACGCACGCCTATCTATTTCTCAAATCGTATAATAAATTGCAGATTTTATGCTACGACTTCTTTTCGAGCAAGTGCCAAATTTTGCGGAACAATGAACTAGCGGGAATATTAATGGCCCACGCTCGCTTGCGGGGAATCATAACGCCGAGTGGAAAATTGCCATGAATTTCAACTGTAGCATCAGGCCATCGTCGAGGTAAATCTTAGCTCGCGCTTCTACTTTGTTGGCCTATTTCTTAGACTTAACACGTCGCTTCATCTTTGTTATAAATCAACTTCGTTATTATCATCGACGCGAGACCGTTTTCAGTCCAAGTGTTAACGTGGCATATTTTTCTCTTACTAGTTGAAAACCTGAAGTATCTGCGCCTGCCTACGTACAATTTCTCGCGAAATTCGTCGATCATTCTTGCTGCGCTTATTTCGCGTGTATTTCACTTTATCCGATAATAATTCATGAACTCAGCATCCACATCGTTCGCGCGGCCTTAGATAATTGCAAATAAATCAAACGGTAACGATCGACAAACAGCGTCTTATCACTCACTTCTATCACGCGTGAGAGGAGAGGTGAGAACTGACAGAAGAAGAAATGAGAAAGGAAGAAATTTAAATCTCCGGTAAAAACGTAGCTTTTAATATAAATATACGTGCGTAAATTCATCAATGTGGAAGTTATCTATAGCTGGAGAGTGTAAAATAGAATTTCTAAAATATTTATTTCTATTAACTGTTGATCGATTCAGGCGGTTACAACGGTTTCGTAAAAAAAGAATTCTTATCGCGAGAGTGCCAGCGAGGCTCTCCCGGAAACAAATGACTCGATGTTCATTGAATATTATCAGAGCGGTCGTTTATGCGGCGCGAAGATTTATCGTCCGCCCGTCGAGCGGCGGGACTGCGTGTGTATTCGACAATATTTTTCTCTCCCTTCGCGCACTCCCCCCTTTTATTTTCCAAACTTCTTTGAAATCTCACGCGTGCGCGCGTGCTGCGCTCGGCCTCCCTGATAAAAGGAACAACGAACGCGTAGCGCGCGCGATCAAGAAAAACGAGATGTCGAGCCGCAACAGGGATTTATGGCGAGCCCGATGAAATTGACTTCTTATCCCGGAATGTATCGAGAGTGTTTCTATGTGCGTTGATGCGTATTGATCCTCTAGCGGCGAGCATAACATGTGCTCTTTTAGAAATTTATCAAAAACATTTTGATTCTTCAGAAGCTTTTCTAACTGTACCAGCGCAAAAATTTCAAAGCAGTCGTCAATACACAACAACGTTGTAAACGACAAGTGGTCGAGAATAAAAACATACGGCATTTTTAACTTGTGAAATTTTCGAAGCTCGTAAAAGATATACTCAACAAAGTTTTTCGTTGTTATAAGTGTCATAACGTATGATTATTATTTACAACTTTCCAAGCAACCAGTCGGTTGTCATTTCTTTGCCTACGAGATACCACGCGAAGTATACGAAGAATTTTATTACCATCGGTTTAATAAGTTAGACTTTATGACAGCAGGCTGTTTCAGCATTCCTATATTATTTATTATTCGTTTTAGGTATTGACAAGTAATTTAAAGACATGTTCTAGATAAAAACTTGTCAATTATGGTTACTAAAACTCGTAAAATCGCCTTTTAAATATTATGGATTTCCCTTATACCATTGTGCGAATTTGTTATGTGAAAAATGAAAATTTCATCACGTATGTTAAAGTGAGGTGTAAAATAAAAAATTCAACAATAAATTGCAACGCTCGCGTGAAGTACATTTTCGCAATGACGCAAAAGGTGTTCCGTCGAGAGCAAAGCAAGTTCCTCGCTATTCCGGCTAAAAGAGGCATTGCGATAGTTGCTCGCGCATGTGTGAAACCGAGAGAAGGCAGCTTTCAAATGGCCAAGACTGCAAGAAATCTAAGGAAAACGTCTCAATCGCTATAGTCGCGAGATGAAAGTGCGCGACTCGCGGCCGGAGGATCGATAGCCAGGCAAAGTTTTGGCAGCGCGGAGAGTCATCGCGAGCACTCGTAATAGCGGCATGAGTATTCTCCTCGTTTCCAGCGCTTCGCGGAACGGCACTCGGTAACGAACAGCAGTCTAATTACTTAAGCTGAAGTCTCGCGCAGTTTAGCGTCCCCCGCTCGCGAAACTCGGGCTCTCCGAGAAACCAATAACGCTAAGACGTCTGCCGAGCGAGCGGGTGCCCCCCACCCCGGCGCATACCAGCCGCTGGAACCACTAATTCCCATCTACCCCCTGAGTTAGACGTTAGACAGCGAAATGCACACGAGACTCGCCCTCTTCTCTCTCTTCTCGCGCCTCTAGCGCTCGATATTTCGAATGACTCGTGAACGTCTTTGGTATGCGCGTCTATTAGTATGCCGTTGCTTAATTACGTCGCTCTGCTCGCTCGCTATAAGGAAGCCGACGGGTGGGAGCTGTTAATCGATTTTGAGAAAACTCCAGCGACTGCTACGCGAATCTTGTTCACCAGCTCGTTATTGCGTTATTTTTCTTTCGCGCGCGCTCGTGTAGCATCTTCTCTTTTTTTCGTCAGCTCGCCTACATTGCCTTTTTTCCATCACCTTGCCGAGCTATGATTTTCTGCAATTAAATTATTAGACCTCGCGCAAATTAACGTGTGTCCTGTAACAACGTCTGTCTGCCTCATAAATATTTCATGCTGACCAAATTAAGTGGTTATTATGCTTCTTGGATTACAGCAATCTTTAGAAAAGACTTTATTAGTACAATTAGTACATTACCTCTCCTTTAACAAGATTTAACTCCTTTTCCGTTTTTATTCATACGTCACTATTATTTATATAAAAAACTTGCTGGTATCATAAAAAAAATTTTATAAAATAAATTATTCGAAAATATATCCAACGCAGTTTCACAATTCAGAGTGATTAGTTGGCTAGGGAACGGCGATATTTTTCAAACTATTATCTCATGCTAATTAAAGTTAATCTGTTTTGCCGAATTGATTTTTTTTTCAGCGGTCGCGGTGTATGCTAGCGCACTTTTTCTTGCCGAGGCGATTAATGGGCAGGCGCGTTTGCCGCTATAAAATTAACATACGACGCGTGCAAAAGCGAGAGAGAGAGAGAAAGAGAGAGAGAGAGAGAGAGGCAACGCGGCGCGGCAGGTTAAAAGCCCATATAAGCGCAGTTCTCGCTATTGCCGCTAATGTCATAGCGCGCGCGCGTGCGTTGTGCATATAAAAGATAATCGCAGCGCGCATGCACGCCGTGCGTTTACGCGCCTCGTTTGCGAACGCACTCGAGAATTGATAATATTCGAGTGAAATTTCTGTTGTGTGTGTATATACCCGCCGCTGCGCGTAATTAAATGTAAGCACGCGCGCAGTTGAATGTTACCTTTGTAGTCGAGAGGATGCTACGATAATTGCGTGATTACCGGACAAAATCTTTTATTGCCGCTGAGCGGCTAATACGTTCCTTCGGATTACGGCTCTTATTACTTGCGCGAGCGCTTCGCGTCTTTCCCCTAATTATACTCTATTTGCAACAAAGTACAAAAATTACACCGTGCACGCTGATTCCATCAGTTTAGACTACAGTCGCGTTTAATTCATGTCAATTCCATTACCAGCCACACGCGCTGCCTTCTCTTTTTAATATACGCTTCGAATCAATAGCCAAGCTTGAAGTTAATCCGAAAATTACCTACAACTCGAGCGCTTAAAATTTACTGCTCTTTTTTACTATTTGTAGAAATTGTTTCTTCAATACAAGTTAATGACTGCCGTAGTTTTACTATCGGATTTGCATTTAATGTATACATCATTAAAATAAACATATATATATAAAATATCAATAGACACTTTATCACTCTAATCGCGAGGAATAAGTTTGTCTCGGAAAAATTAAATGAAATAAATGCCTGGCAGTTTTAAAACACCTTGATCTGCAGGCTATAAATTAGTACAGATAACTAAACTTATTTAATGAGAATGACATCCAATACGGCGTTGCTTCAAGAAGTGAGTATAATGTTCTATCGGCCGAATTCCTATTAAGTTTCCGAAGAACCTATTAGGAAAATCTCGAATCAATAAGTGTGCTGTATTTTTGTTTGTATGCACATTCTATCGACATAATACGTAACGAGTTAGCCGAGCAGGTGAATTATGACTTTGACCATTATATAGACAGACGAGGCTAAGCATGTCGACATAGACGTAAGAGACCTTCCGCGAAACATTCGTTGCTCACGAAATCATCGTATTTCTTTACTACCCTTCTCTAATTATCTTTATGCGTTTGCAACTAAAACAATTGATATTTTTACTTGAAAAACAAATTTTTTATTTCAAGATATATTCACACGTTTCTTTCTTCCTCGATATCTATTTCAACGTATACTTATATATTTTGAATGTATAATGCGAGTAAATGGCTTTACATCAAAGGTAATGTCGGTAAGGTAGAAATCGTCTGGATATCTGACATATCTTGCTGATTTATTTATATTATTTACACGAGTATTTATAGCATAATATCATACTATATTATTTTCTGGTAAATAATGCTGAATTTCGCGAAGAATGGTAATTATTTATTATTTATTACGGATGTCAGTGGCGATGTTAACATTTTAATAGCGTGTAAGTAAATAAACGTCGGAGGGGGTAAAAGTAAAAAAGGGAAGCAACTGGGAGTCACGCGAAGTGTATACCTAGACGATTAAGCGACACGAAACGCCAGTACACATCAGTCCGGAAAGCTCGGACGTCGGGGTGCTATTAGTTAGTCGGCAAAAGTGCCGAGAAAAATCACTCTGTAATTGCGATGAATTTTCGAGATTCTCTCTGTTCTGGCGAAAAAGGAGAGGCTCCGTTTCCTCGAGACTAGAAAACTAAGAGCCGAATACCTAATCTACCCTAGTAGTGAGCCAGCGGGAGACGCTTATAGCGCGCTGGGGAGTGCGAGTGGCGCGGTAATTAATTCGTTTTCTACGGACAACTATGAGCTATCGCGGCCGCTCGCCGCGCGTAATTAGCAATTTCTTCAGCGAAGGAGAAAAAGAGGCTCTCTCTCTCTGTCTATCGGTAGCGCACAGCGCCGCGCGCCTTTTTTGCGTCCCGGGAAAACACGGCCGCGCTTCCACGAAGCCCATAGAGCGCCTGCCTACGGCGTTCAACCGCTACCGAGCCCCATAGTAGCGCTGGCTCTCCGTCGCCGACCTATGCGCAGCCGCTTTGCCGCAGCCGCGATGTGAATCGATATACGCCGAGATTCTCCGAGGCGAATCATTTAGATGCTTTTTTCCATGTTGCAAGAACTCGTTCCCCACGCGCCTATACCATGTCTTGTCCCTGGCATCCAAAATCAAGACGTTCTCGGAGCTTTTTCCAACCAAGCCTTAGCCGCCTTCTTTTTCCGATTAACCATTCGACTTAATCGATCGACAAAGAAAGTGCGAAATGGACGTTTGTCATGACGTGTACTAGGTCAAGAATTTTTCGGCCGCTTTTAGCTTGCAACCTCATTCCTCCGTTGTGCTAATTGTTTGCACTTGCTTCAGTCTACTTTAATTATAACAGATATTTTTACCCTCAAATTAAAACTTTCGATCGACAATCATTTACGTTTCTAACTATCGTTTGCTATCAAGAACGTAAAATAAACTGTATTTATTATTTGTAGACTAAATAATTCACGATACCTTATGAAATGAATAGTTACAAAATCTTACGAAATTCTAAGAATATTTTTTGTCTTTTCAACTGAGCAATTATGTTTATGAAGTATCGTTCTTGATAAGCAAATTCCTTTCATCACCTGTCAAATTGATATTCAAATGATTAGGTATAATGCTATTAATTTATTCAGCTACGAAGCGTACAGCCCAATGAAAATATTCGTTTTCTGATCACGTAAAAAATTGTCTTCTTGCTCATTGTGGTACAATATAAAGCCTTAGATGACATTAAAATTGAAATATTGGTATTTAGAGAAAGAGCAATTGGTAAATTAAAAAAACATAGACAATAGTCAGACCAAAGAAGCTCACGTTCTCCAAACGGCTTTCAAATGATATTACTCATCTACGTAGATCCTTATGAGATTGTGGTGTTACTTACTTCGTCCTGAGAACAAAAAAAGAAAAAAAGCACAAATTAAAATATTGTTTGACAAATATGAAAAATAAAAGAAATTATTACAACACATTTTTGGGTGAGAAATGAAATAAAAATAAGCGGGCACGGTTAGTTTTTTTTTAGTTCCATCATCGCGTGCAACTGCGCAATTCGCCGAGTTCGTGGGAGGCAACTGACAACTTACTTAATATTTTATCAAAACGATATAACCTCGAGCTCTAATCGATCGCTTTTCACGAGCGAAAGAAAGCCCAAGATATACCATTCTACTTGGCTTATAGCTTTATGAAATAATTGAGTTGAACTGTGAGTTTCTAACATTTTTAGATGGTTCGAATTTCATCCACTAAAGCTTTCAGGATTCCTAGCTAAATTTACTTTAGCTACAGTTTTCAAATGCTAATTTACACGATAGAATTATAAGAAATTTAGTAATAGAGTAACTTCTAAACTTATACTGTCTGTTCACGTCTTAGAGACAAGTCCTATATGGATAAAAACCCCAATAATACATCACATCGAGTTTAAAAATATTTATTATTGTTGTTATAAAGAAAATAAGCATTCAACATATAATTAATCATACTTTATACGAAATTATTATTTTATGATAAAAAAACCATTTATGATCATTTACAATCATCATGAAAATTATGATATGAAACTATTTCTACCCTGTTTAAAATTTAAAACACTAGACAGTTCTTAACTAATTTTGGTCTATAAACTAACGAGTTCGTTTTTAAAGTTTTTTCTATAGGGTGGCGATATTCTTGTTTCCTTTGTGCACAACTTTTGATTACCTTAAGAACTCTTGTGCGATCTTTATTTTACATATATAAGAATATTATTTTGTATATATGAAAATGTTTGAATAACTTGAATTGAGAGCCTTGAGTTGTTTTTAATTATAAAGATAATATTGCTTGTTCAATTGCAATTAACTTTTTTCTCGTTATTACTGCTCACAGTATAATATCAAAAATAACAAAAACTGCTTTTGTTTCCGAGTAAAAGTCATTTAAAGAAGATAATTCAATTTTCTTCGGTCTTTGCTATCAGTCGAACATAATTAACTATAATAATCAATAAATGAAACAAGGAAATTTTTTCTTTCATTCCTGTCAATTCCACTATTAATAATAACTGAATATAATTTTCCGCTTTAGAAATTCTCCACTGCAAGTACAGATCTCTTACAAAGTATTTAACAAGTAAAGGAAAAAATTAAAAAAAAATTATTTCTCCTCGGTAGTCTAATAAAAAAGTGTCATTTTCATTCAAAGAAGCACGCGAATGAGACAAGCAAGCTCAGACATATAATACGTCTCTCCGCCCCGGTTAATTCAACCTCGTTTAAACTCTCCGTTCAATTACGAAACGTGGCTTATACACACAAACGCGTAACACTATATTCGACCGAAGTTCAATAAAAAGCTCGATCGCCTTTTGTCTCACTCGCACAATTTTTCCCATTATTCCGCGAGCTCGCGAATGACGAGAGTGTAGTGCGTATATCGGCCGCTCGCACTGTGTTTTCTCGTTAATTACGGTCAGTGTCGATTGGCAATTTTCGATCGGTCAGCCATCGACACTTCCATACGCGGTAACTTGAACGACCACTCGAGAGGTTTCAATCGACGAGCGCACGCATGCGACTGACCTCTTATTTTGCCGCGTGCGCAGCCGATTACTCCTCTCGTATTTTCGACAATTAAAGTGCATATCTTGCGATTAATAATCCCTTATAAATCGAGATTGTTTTCATTTTTGGCGCCTCGATCCCAATGCTTCATATTTAAGTATGACGTCTATTTCGGACATTCTATTTTACTAATGTCTTATTCAAATTAATGTGGTGCGTAAAAATTCAAAATTTTAATTAGTTCACGACATTCGCAGCGCACGTATTTTATTTCCATGATTGTAATTGAAGGGTATTTTAGTATTTAGTACAAAAATTAAAAGTAGACGAGATTTTTGTGAATTTTCTTACAAGTATATAATAATTCCATTTGTAAGTATGCGATAAGGCTTTTACGTTTCCCACATGTAAAATTCATCAATACATATTTGTTCTGAATTCAGCTACTGCTCTTACGTAAAGCCATCGTGACGCTTATAGTTGTTTAGCCAAACACGAAAAAATATTATCTCTGTTAGGCAGTCTGATTGTTCTCGAAATCCCTACATTCCAGCTCATATCCATTTGTCAGCAAACACACGGACGAAATTCCCCTGTAATGGTGAGCAAACATAGTCGAAAGCGGTCGATTCTAATTATCGGAACACATCTGACAACAGTTGCGCACGCAGGCATTCTCACATAGTCGAGAAGTCTGTTAGCTACATAAACGCGCGGTATACTAAATTCAGTGAATTCCTGAAAATAAAGACTTGAAAGAGTCGTTCCACGAGCAATCATAGCCAATTACTTTTAATTCCAGCGGCGCTCGCCTGCTTGCTTATGGCGGAGGGAAATTTTGTCAACGCGTTGTGCGGCAACTGGCCGAGTTAGGGAGAAGGATTATTTGTCGGCGAGCACTCGTTACATTGATATTAATTGCTCGGGCCTGAAGTGACGGACACATAAATCGGCGCTCGCTTCTCGAAGCTCTGTACTGTAGCCAGCTCGGATTGGTCGCGCGCGCTCTTTCCATGCGGCGCAGAGTCGCGTGGGGTGGCGGCAGCATGCGTTCCCACGATATCGCGTATAAACATCATTTCTAACGATTTCCAACGGGGACAGTCCGCGCGCAGGCGAGAGGGAGGGAGAGGAAAAGAGTGCGGCCTGCTCCTTACAAACGCCTCCGATCTCGGTGCCTCGAGTCGAGATCGTGCGCCGATTTAACGAGGCCCGCTCGAGCCGACGGAGAGCTGCGCTATGTATCGGCCGATCGGATCTAGCGTTTTCACGCACGATTACTATATATACCTACAACTCGCTGCATTCGATAGATTTCCGCTTGCGCGTATGTGACTTGGCGCTCTTTGCATTTGCTATTTCATTTATCTGCATGTACGTGCTTTATACTCGCGCCCACATGCAACAGCTTGGCTGTTGCTGCTGCATCTGTGTAGTCGAAAATCTGCAGGCAAGCTGATAAGCCGATTTTTCGTTAAATTATATATATGATGCAGGCTCTGAGCTCGCGTGCGAAAGTGCAGAAGCTTTCCATTGTTTACAGAACAATTGAATGCGTGATTTAACAGATAGATCCCGGCGAGAGTATAACAAGTCTATGTTTATGCGAAAATTTAGTGTTCTATTGTCTATAAACTAGATCAGTTCGAGATATTATTTTCAGCAGTAAATAACGGCCCCGCGGCTGATTTAAAGAAATCTGCATTATCTTTCTTAATTATACAATAACGTTTGAAAGTTATCAATCTCGCATATTGTAATTAAATCTATATTTAATCAACTAGCTTAAAAAAAGAGTATACAAAATATTAAACTATTTTCAACAAGACACACGCGATATAGGAACAATTATATTCGTCGGTATAAAATTTTCGAAATCGATCAACGAAAAACGCTATAAATTGAACACAGCATTGGCGAGTATATAACGATGCCGATTAGCCGCCAATTTTAGTCTATGAGCCCAATAAGTCTCGGCTCGACGATCGATCAAGGCATCGCTTATATATATATATATATATATATATATATATATATATATACGTGCGTATATAGACTCACACATATTCATACCGTCGGTGCTGTCTGGCACACATAGTATAAACCTTAAATCGCGATCGCGTAAGGTTGCAAGGCGTGTCGCGCGCCCGCGCGCTCACCACGACACGTAAAACTGATAAGAACGCGAAAATCATGACTGATAATCCGTTTGACGAGGCGCGACTTTGATAAATTAACTCGTTTAAATAGCACGTACGTATATAAGCGAGTGCACGCGCGCACGCCGACAATTAGAGGCCTGAAATCAAACGGTAATCGCGAGGCGAGGATCGCTTAGCAGATAACGTGCTACGAGCGTGCTTGGACTTGGTTCTTTTGCAATTCCTCCGAATAACTCGCTTTGCGCTTGCGCGTGTGCACGTACACACACACTCGCTAATTTCGCAGTTTGCCGTGAGAGATGTCACATAACATCAGTCCACGTCGTAGACGCGCGGCCTAAAGAAACCGCAAGTACTATCTTGGACTCTCCCCACCACCTCCACTCTTGCCTCCGTGTCTTATATACATATATAGATCTACACTTGGCGCGCGCTCTTGAGCTATTTACTCATCGTGTTTATAACACCAGTTCTATTACGCTTATTACATTCCAGTCATAAGTTCCCAATTTCCATTTCAATACATTTTAATTTAAAATTTTTTTATCTTATTATCCACATTTGTCATACGACGCGTCCACCACTTTTGTTTTTCGACATGTGGTTGGACACAACTTGTCTTAAAAAAACTTGGAGGGTAATCGCAAACATACTGCGAACGAGAGCCGAAAAGGAGAATGAGAAAGAGAGGGAGAGAGAAGAGAGAGTAAAAGTATGAGAGAGCGCTTGTGTTAACGTCAGAAGTCGGAGTGACAAGAGACAAGTGCGCGAGTAAGACGCGACGAAGCAGCGGAAAGTTCAGAAACACTTTTACCGGGAAAATAAGTCTTGACAAATGGATGCGTTACGAGTGACATTCAACTCGTTGCCGAGAACATCGACTTGATGGAAAATTCATTACCAACGCGAATAAATCAACTGAGCTTAATTAAACAGTGGTGAGAGGCAAGCTGACAAAGGAAAATGTGCCATTGCAGCTTTCATCGCTTCTGAAAATACTTGTTGATGACTGCTGACATTGAATGAAACGCTAAACAATGATGAAAAATTTTCAATATTTAATAGCCATTTTTTAATAATAGAACACGTCTTTAAAGCAAAGACTATCGGAATTGCGGTTTGCGGGAAAAGTCGCAAGAGCAAGTACCGCAATTATCGAATAAAAGAAGGCTCGAAAGGGAGAGAGAGCGAGGAAGAGGGGATGAAAAAGAGCGCGAGCAGCGCGAAAAGAGGAGAAAAAGCAGAGCAAGAAAGAGAGCGCGACGAAAGCCACGTGCGAGCGACAAGCGCAGACAGGGTAGGAAGTGCAGAACGAAAGGCGAAAGAGGAGCGCATTGGCAAGACGCAAGCTGTACACGCGGAGCGAGTGAGGGAGAGAGAGAGCGAGAGAGAAAGAGAGAGAGACAGAGAGAGAGAGAGAGAGAGAGAGAGAGAGAGAGAAGGAGCGAGAAGGAGATAACCGCGGGGCCGGGTGGTTGAAATTAATGTTGCCCGCTTAATTGGAGCCACCGAGGAGAGTGTGTGTGGCCAAAGAGGTGCTCAGCCGGCGGACCGCGCGGACGATCGCCAGCCCATGTGTACACATGCCTCTGCACGTCGCCTCTTTCTCCTTTCCGCTGGCAGCACTACTGCTCCTTCAAATTTTATGCTACGCTGGAAATTCACCCGGCTAATGAATTACCGAGCTTCTTTCCCGCTCCGCCCTAATTTAATCTACGCTATCTCGGCCATCTTTTGCATATAGTTGCTCTATCCTCAAAATTTCTACTTTTCTACTCTTGCTCATAGGCCAACAGAGAAGGAAAACAATTCGAATCGATTTGGTAAATTACCTCTTGTTTCCCCCAACTCGTTAGCCGAGTATGATTGAGTGTAAGTAATATAGTAATGACCAAGACAAGGGGGCGACGTGCCTCGGATGGACAGATTATCGACTTCCTTCCTAAATATGAGCTCGAGACGCGATCGATCACGCGCAATATTGCGCTCAATTACACGGGTGCGTATACGCCGCGTGTCCAGGCAGAAGACCTGTGTATATATATGTAACGAGCCGCAGAGCTCATCAACACCAGCAGCCTGGCCTCCTTTTGATTGCTGCTTGTCTTTTGTGATTGATGTGGCGGACGGAAGAAAACCGTATTCTTAATGTTTGCGAAGCCAATTCTACACATGCGCGCGTCGCACATGGCTTTTTGAAAGGGCGTTCACAAGTTCTTTTAGCGTTTCGCTCAAAGTAGGGATTTCAAAGATTACTACTACGCCACAAATTGCCATTCTTCGGTGTTTTATTGCTCGAAGCAGTTCACGTACTTATATTTTGGCCTGTTGTCAGGATTAATTTTAAATTGGAGGGACAGTTCGAGTAGCATTTGAAATAAGACAGCGTAGCTTTCAATAGAGGCCAAATGAAGTTTGTAGAAGAAGAAATGGACTCCATCTCAATAAATGTCAACAGCTGCTACGTGTATTACACGAATATAATGATTTAGAGGCTCATCCTCTGGCTGGCATTATCAAGGGATCGACTGTTACGTACATGATGAATTTGGAGCAGCCCAATTCACGCCCACTCGTCCCCTCGTGTATGTATATACCTTTGTGTCTTGGTCGAGGCGACGCTTTTTCACGCTCGCATTGCCGAAGAAGCCGAGCTCGAGCGCTTTGGTGGTCCGAGCTGCGTACACGCGTATGTGTGTGCGTGTGCGTAACCCTCGCTGCTGTGCGCGCGTATATACGAGGGGACGAGCTAGCGCTTGGGCTTACGAGTTTTCGGCACGCAAGCCAAGTCTAATGTGTTAATATAACGTATGTGGGGAGAATTGCCGACGGCGCGTCGGAGCGCAAGAGGGCTCGCACACTGTGCCGCGCACGTGTGTGTTCCGCGCATATTTATGCACGCGCGAGCACTGCCACGCGCCGAATCGATCAAATAACCTTTGAACAACGGGACTCCGAGCATTGTTGCTGCCGCTGCTGCTGCCGCTGCTGCTGCTGCTGCCACCTTTTTAAGACTCTTGAGCGTTTATCGAATTTACGGTTTAATTTTATAGCTTTTTTGTGGCCCACATGAAATTGTAACTGATTCATGTGTTTTCAATGTAGCTGATTCGCAATATAGATGTACTTGAAAATGATAAATAAAATTAATAGGCTCTTGATCAAGAGACTGTGGAGATAAAATATTCGAGAATATAGACGATGTTGGCGAATTAATGTTCCCCGAAGGTTTGTCCCCTAGTTTGAAGGAATAGATCCGAATGAATAGTGATGAAGTAAGTTAGTTTTTACTTCTATGAATAATACATACAGTAAACGAAGGGAAAGTGAAGTGAATTGGCGACACGGCGAGATCGACGATAGTAGATGGAATAGAGTCTAGAGTTTGAAAAAAGTGTCGCAATAAAAACTATTACTAATTCGAACCTGCTGTCTAGATCCTTCAGACATTTTTGTATGCAGTTTATACGTCGCCCTGGTAATTTTTACGTCAAACGAAATGTCAAAAATAAAATCTCAAGTATAACTAACAAAATTTTCAAAATGCATAAGTATTCCATTGGGATTTTTGGCCAAAGATTATAGGGAAGGATCGAGCAAATTATTATGACATAAAATTTTTCACTTATAATATAAAGCTCGCAATAAAATAACAATTCCCATGCAGATTTAATCGTCATTGGCAAAGGAGCCTCGGCAGCTGTAACGTCTTACTCAGCGAAAATTATCATACAAACAGCTACATCTAAAATCCGGCTGGCGTCAAGGATAAAGCACAATAAAGAAGCAGGAGATATAAAAATCCAACTTTCCCGCAGCGGCTGCTGCAACCTGCGCTCGCATCGCGCGACGCTCGGGGCGACAAAACCAGTGTATATCGTGTGACAGAATGTTAAGAGCGCGCGGATAAGGCAAACGCGCGCGCGAGAATCGGCGAGTAAATTTTTCGGAAAGTGGCCCCGTCAGCCAAGCCCGAGAAAGAGAGAATGAAAGAGAGAGTGGAAGGAGAGTAGCTATCGCGCGGGTGGGCTGCGGACGGGGCGGTGGCGTAGGCGTCGCGGGACATGCAAATTACCCGCACCAGATTCGGCGATACATCTTAATTTCGTGCTCTCGAGCTGAAAATACGCCACCGGCTTTCTTATGCGCGCATAAACATACAACTAACGCTCACGCGACTCCCCGCGCCTTTGTGTGCGGGGATATGTATATGCGACGAGCTGTGCCCGTGCCAGCTTCGCGATGAGCCGCGCCATTATTTTTCACTTGACAAATACTTTTTTCCCAAATGCGTCTTTCCCTTCTTTCCACGCCAGGCAAATTTCCTTTTCCTCGTAGTTCTTTATTCATCGACGATAAATCACGTTTAATAATAGTTTGTGTCGGACCAGTAGTCATCCAAGGTACATTCATTGTCAGAGATAAGGATTCATCACGTATACACATTTGCAATTAAGCCCGAGCCAAGATTTTCTTTTTACTGCCACGTGTCAATATAAATAAGCTAAACAAGAACCGCAATGATAGTCTGTATGCGTGTAATAGGGGAAAAAATCTAATTAAAGTACGCAAAGTCGTAAAGTAGTGTGATTATCACGCAAAACCTGCTATTACACTGTTTCCTTTTTTCCAGCCAACGCCGCCCGCTTAATTGTTTCGTCATTTTTATAAAGTATTACGAGCCATAGAATTTTAATCAGCACCGGCACAGTGCAGAGTACTTGATAAACGTTTATCATGACTAATTCAAAGCAAATGAACGGGGGAAGTGTTAATTTCAGCACTACTTCACACGCCGAGCTAATTCATTCTTTTATCTGGCAACTATTAGTTTTTAGGTGGCACCAGCTCGCCTCGCTATCCACTCCAACTTTCCTCCCGAGCCTCCGAGACGGCGAATGTAGAGGAAAAAATCTCCCAGGCGTAGAATGAAAAAGTTAATCCGTAATACGAGACGACACCGGAGGATCTCGTATCAGCTGGCGGGACAGTGTACGACTCTGGCCGCGCGGCGGAGACACAATGAAGCCAGAATTTTGGAATCCCGAGAGCATTCCCGAGCGGCCGAGTCACAAGACGGAGAGTCGCGCGTTGAGCAGGGGCATTGAAAGAGTTTATCCTCCGAGTGAATTACGCCCACGGCTAATGAGCACGCGCAGCCCCAGGAACAAGGCGGCTCTATTTGACGCGGAAAAGCCATGTTGCAATGCCGCGGCGCGAGGCGGGCTAACGGCTGGAGGCGCGTGTTTGCAGGCCGCGGAGAAAAATCGCGCCTGCGTGTAGGCATAGTATGAAAGGCGGCGGCTATATCGCGCAATGGCAATGCGCGGCACATCGCATTAGACGTTTATTGATTTGACGAGGGGAGGGGGGGGGGGGGGAATATTTGCAATTGGATCATAAATTGAGGTTGAAAAGCAGCCTCGCTTGCTCGCTCACTCGCCTGGCTGCGCCTTATACACACCGTTGACATTAAAGTTTTTATTACATGGCCCGAGGTGAGGCTCGAGCATATTTCACGCGACGCGGAGAGAACGAGAGCCGAGATATTCGATACGTTTTGCGAGTGTCATGTGGGTGAGAACTCCTTCGTCATCCACTTCGTCTTCGCCGCTGGCGGCCGTCGCAGACACACTCTGAGCCAGCCAAAGAATACGAGGGGGGAGGGGAGAGGAACGACTTCCTGAAAGGTGGAAATTAAGCTATTAATTATTCGCCCGGAGCCCCGAGGCGCAGCCTATCGCGCGCGCGATGCCTTGTACGATTCTGCCTCGCCTGCTTGTTCTTTTGCCTCCTCGCCTCTCGAGCTCCTTTTTTCCTTCCTTTACTGCCAGAGCTAGCGAATAGTGTCTGCCGCGAGTATTATTCTAGCCCGAGCAGACGCGCTGCATAATATGCTGGTGTTTTCATTTTCTTATGCCATTCTGGCCATTACTCATGATGAATCTCTACTTAAATTACTTTTCACCGGCCCGCCGATAAATCCATCGGGGCTTTTTTTTACTTTATAAACAATGATACTCAAAACGTTGCTGGATTAATTCTCATGCTGAAACTGATACTTTCTGAAAGCCGAGATTTTCAATAAAAAGATGCAATATTATATGCCATTTCGCCGGATTAAGTCATATACAGCTTATATATATACACACACTTGGCTATTTAAGAATTAATCGCTGTAAATAAAATTGAGAGGCATATCGCTTGTGCTTTTTACGAGGTAGTGCGTGACGTAAAAGGCATCTCAGCGGGGGATAATATACTCGTCAGCAGACAGTCGCTTGAATCGGGTATTTGGAAAGAAAAAGGAGGGTTTGTCGTATTACGCGCTTCGGCGAGCCATAGGTGCAATTAACGGGCGTATAATTGATCTAGAAGCACGTAATTTTGGCGGAAGGCGCGCGCAATTCGCAAAAAGCAGCGTGACGAGCAGGCGCGACAAGTATATACTTTCATTTCCGCGTAAAGCCGCGCCTCTCCAAACAAGTTGTCGCTTCGTCGATTTAAATGAGCCCCGGAATGCGCAAAGAGCCGCTCCACGGCGGTGCGTGCAATTTTCCCAGATATGACGATAATCGCGCCCGATTTAGCGAACATCTCCAGACTTCTCGAGCGGGGGGCGCAATTTGTCGTCGACGTAGCTGTATAGCGGCGTGCTGCGTACACCGAATTCTCGAGAGGATTCTCCTCCGAGAAAGCGACTTCCTCGAAGCCTGTATTACCGCTGGTGCCTTCGCCCAACACGTGCAGTCCGGCGAGAAAGAGAGAGAGAGAGAGAGAGAGAGAGAGAGAAGAGAGACAAGGCCGCGCGGCGAACGGTTACGTTCAATGACACATGAGTTGGTACTTGTATGCTCCGCGACTGATAGCTCCGCCACTAAGCGACAAAAAGAAGCTCGAGCAAAAGCGGATACTCAACTGGCTGCATTCGTCATAATTGCTTTGCTTTCTAAATTCTTCATCGTCACAATAACGATCTCCAACAGATACTGTTTTTACCATTGCCGTGTATGGCTTAGGAATTCCTATTTCTTAATAAATAATGACAATCGTTGATGGGATATTTATGGATGTAATATTTTACCTGTAAGCAATCAAGGTTTCATCGAATGCGCCGTTGATGAATTCGACAAAAATATTTATATAAATGTTTTTTCATTCCTACCTACTTTGTATTAACACCTTTCAGCCTCAACGATCTCTCTCCGCGAAATCCAAACCATAAATGTTATTTACGATTTTGCAAGCTCGTTAATTGATGCTTTATGAAAAAGTTGATTGGCCACATTTGCATAGAGAGGAATCGACGCGTACGAGCATTTCGACGCATCAGCCGCAGCAAATGTCTTTGGAGTGGAAATACACATGTAACTGTTAATAAAAATTGATGATTGAAATGAATTCTCATGTTGTGCTGGCGACGCTGCCGATGATGAGAGCGCAGCCCCCATTGTAAACAATCAGGCGCGCGCGCACGGAGTGAAAAACTCGATTATATAGTATACGCAGGCTGGGCAAGGCGTATAAATCGCCCGCAGAAAAAGACGACTCACTCGAGATCATAATTGTCGATGCGATAGTAGGCAAATGATTGCACGGTAGTCGTCGCGTCGGACGACTCGACGGAGAACGGGAGGATGAGAGAGATAAAGCGAATAGAGAGGCCAATGTGTGAGTGCTGCGTTGTACGCGCCTCTCGCGTGGCGGCGGTCGTCGCGAGATTAAGTTTAATTGAGCCCGGGCTGCTCGGCCGCTGAATTGAGATTTATGAAGTAAATTCATTGTTTCAAATCGCAGCTCGAGCGCGGACCACCAACACCGCACTTTGCGCATATTATGCGCGACACACTCGTTGATTTTTTTACCCGCTCTCTCCTTTGCGTCGCGTTCGTCGCTGTCGCTCGGCTATCAAATAATGTCTCGAGTCCCGCGCGCACGCGCAGCCGGAATCGGGGGAGACAAAGGGAGAGACGTGTGAATATGTGCCAAAAAAGTCGTCGAGTTTCGCAACAGCGCGCGAAAATGCAACAACCGGCTCGCGACTGCCGACGCGGCGATTGTCTTGCCGGCGTGCTCGGCTATTTTCGGCACTTGCGCACTGTTTGTTCGGAGGCGTCAACTCTCGCGCGCGGGCTCTTATATTGATTTTGGAGTTTATTCAAGTATTTGCCAAGCCAAGTGCCTGCCACTCGCCGAGACAGTAGACTGCATCGAATGCGTGACAACTTTTTTTTTCTCCCCGATAACGCTTTTAGAAATTCCAATTCTCGCATCGCCTCAAAACATTCCACAACATTATTTCCTATAACAGCTATGCGTGTTCATTTCATCAGCAATACAGTATAAATGTAATAACAAGTCTGAAACGTTACTTGCTGCGAACAGTCGAGAGGCATACCATATTAATTTAGAGAAAATTCATTAATTATGTGAATTGCAAAGAGGAAACGAGATATTTTGTTAAGATCGTAAAAGTCGAATTTACATATAAAATAATTCCGCAAGTGGTCATTTATTATTTGTGAGAGATTATCGCTTAAAAATATAGTTATGCAAAATATTTACTTTACCGTAACGTTTTTCCGCGCTGGAAGCTAGAAACGCGCGTGTGGAAAGTGGCTAATTTATAGTATTTGTAGAAAGCTGGAAATCGCAGGGGCAGTGCACGGGCTGGAAAACTGCTGCTACGTGACCGGCTGCGTATTCATCGCGGAAAAGACTTGCCCGTAACTCGAACGCTCCACTAAAAGAGCGCAGGTATGCTTAATGAATATTTACACCCCTTGAGCGAACACCCCTCCTGCGGATTAATCCCGCAGTCGTTTAACTCGCTCGTCGACTGCGCGCCAGCATCACCGCGGGAAATCGCTTAATTTCTTGGCTTACGTGAGCCGCCGGCAGATTTAATATTTGCGCGCGCATATCGGCCCTCGCGCCACGGCCAGTTTGACGGTAATGAGAGGGGAAAGCTGCTCTTGCGAATCGACTCGCTGCGCCGGCTCCACATATAGTGGAGCCCCGATGGCCCAGATATCACGTAATACATACTTACGCAGTCCTAATTATTACAAATAGCGCCAGGCGATGTAGTGAGATTCAAATTCGCAATTCGAGTAGTTCGTATCATACGTGTGGCGAGAGTGCGACGTACAAATGAAAGACAATGAAAGACGAATAAATAACAATGATGAGGTGCAATGATAACAAAGCTGTGTGGGGCCAGCACTTTACACACACAGCAGAGCGGCGGCATCTGATAACACTGCATTAAGTGCTCGACGGAAGTGAGGTTTATATTCGGCACGGGGCTCGAATTAGCGAGCGCACAGACGACGACGTCGACGACGTCGACGACGACGAACGCGATGGCGTCGCGTCGCTTACGTCTTTACCTACCGCGCGCACGCGTGCGAATATTACGAGATCGCAAAGTGCCAACTCGGCCGGGCTTTTTGCTCGACGCGCTGGCGCACGGGCTTTCGTCAGAAATGCGTAATTATAGTTAAGCACCGGCTGAAAGGCTCTCGCGCCTAGCGGCCTGGAGATTAAGCTATATAACACCGGCGCAACCGTGAATATTTGATAGTCGAGCAGCCGCTTAGGCTAAACCCACCTGGGCTTATGCTCCTCCACCCCTACACTCCCGAGGAGAACTCGTATTTATACACGGCGATGCCACGTGTTGTTTGCTCGTTATTATCTTTCCAGCTCGTTACAGCGATAATTGATTTGCAACGCACCGCGACGCGAATGCCTCTTCTTGAGCACGCCTCTTGTACGCTTTGGGGAAAAATTAAAATTGAATTATCTCCGCATCGAGGATAAATGTTGAATTCGAGCTGGCGATCGCCATAAAAATTTAAATATAATCGCGCCGAAAATGAGGATCTTTTGCAAACGAGACCATTAACTTTCGAAAGAGCGCCATAATCCCCCTCCGAATGAAAGAAACATCTTGAGATATTGGGGTCATCATAAAAGAAAATAGCCCTTTACACGGCCGTGGGTCTGATCATAATGCGCGCGCGCACATAAAGCTCCGCGAAAGTGTAAATAATTTCGCATATTACATTGTTTTTCATGCTCCCCGCTAGCGCGCATATAATAATAAAAGGCGAGGGCCTTTGAAAAACAGGCTTCGATAAAGCCGAACACGATATCTCGCCTAAAAATACCTGCGCTTGTATATACAGAGAGAGAGAGAGAGAGAGAGAGAGGCGCGAGCGCGGGACGAATTGAAAAATCCACAAAATTATCGCATACACTCTCATAAAGCCGAATATATAATTTAAGCCCCGTAGCTCGGCGCGGCGCGTTTTTTCGCGCGCGCACGCCTCGGCCAATAATCGTGAATAATAGCGTACGCCGTGCGCACGCGCAGTCTATTACTGCCGGGCGTGGGCATAAGAGCGCGCGTAACCACAGTCCTTTTCCCTTCAATGACTTACACTGATTGCACCTACTGACTGCCAGCGCCGCTGCGGCTCGTTTTCCCAGCGCCAGCGGCAGCTGCAGCAGCAGCTTCGCTTTTAACTTTTGGCACCTAGACGTTTCTGCTTGCTTGGCCGCGCTACTGCTGCGCCTGCGCAAGGAAGGTTCAGCGCGCTCGACCTCTGCACTATAAATTTCAGGGAGACTATCGTGCCGTCTAGCTCGGGAGCTACAAGATGCAATCGGACAAACGATTTTCTTCCTGCCTTTAGAGAATAAAAAAGACGTGGCGAGTAAAGTTCATCAGCCTGCTGACTAATCCATTAAAATTACGTCAAATAGTCTTTATCGGCAGATTTTTAAAGAACTCTGCGTAGGCTCGTGTTTGAGTTGACCAGATAAGGGTCCATTATTCGTATAAGAGGCACGCCTATGGCGTTCGCGTGCTAAAGGAGGATCGAGTGAAGGAGACGCGAGTCGATATAGGAGGGCGATAAAAAGAAAAGGAGTGCGGGGCCAAAGTAAAATGAGCGATAATCCTGGATCAAGTGGTATAAGGCTCTAGGGCCGAACGGATAGCCGGCTACCAAATCAAATTGAACCTCCACTCGTGGGCTGCCCCGGCTAATCTTCTTTGGACGATGACACGCCGGTGCGGGGATTAAGCCCGGAGAGAGAAAGAGACGAGCGAGCACTCGAGGAATTCGGTGCGTGGTCCTCGAGACTCTCGGATTCGAGCAAGCCGAATAAGCCTAGGTGCACCGCGAGGAATTTGCTACAGTCGCTGACGAGCGCGCGAGCAGGACAGAAAGCCGATGAAAACACTGACTTTTCGCGCGAGTCTACGATAAGCTGTTCTGGCCCACGCGCGTAAAAAATCTTTTTACTGCGCGCGCGCTATAAACATAACAATATATAAATGTCCGGGGGATCCGGCAGAGTTTATCCAACAATGGCAACTATTCAGAAACTGGTTTTCGATTTGACAGCGCTCGAAAAGCGCGAAGCCCCTGCATTATGCGCTCGCGCGCGAAACCTAAATGTAGCCGCTCAGATAGTCCCGAGCGCATCCGATATATAAAAGCGCCGTGAGGATCGGCACAATCGCGCAGTTTGAAATTTAATAGCGGGCCATCAAATTTAATTGAGATATACAAAGTGAGCATCATCGAAATGTAAAATCCGACGCAATTTTTCAGGATCAGCCAGACGGTTATGTTTCCACGGACAAAGAAGTCCGCGGGGTGTCAGCGGACGAATGCTTACCGAAAATAAACTTGTTTCGCGCGCTCTCCTCTTTCCCTTATTGAATCTTTAATGTCCGGCGCGTAAAACAAATCACTCGACCAGCCGTTTTTTCCTCCTAATGCAATTAATCAAACATCTACTTGATTAATTAGCCTCAATTAGCTACATGGATCTCGTTAAGGTATCATTGTAAAGCCATTTATAAAAACATCTCCCGGCGATCCATCAGTGCGCGCGGAGCGAGTTATATATACATTTTTATCGCGGGATTTTAATGATAACAATAAATTTGGAGCCGACTTTGTGAGGTTAATTTTTAATTCGATACATTGTCGGGGAATGCTCGTTCGGACTAACGGCGGCTTAGATTTTACTGCGTGTATAAAGCATTCGCGCGTGCGTATAATATAGAAGCGGCTTTCTCCAACTGCTGGGATTCCAGAGAGTATTTATCGAAAGAGCGAGAAGCGAGCGAAATCAATGCATCGTGCTAAGTTGTAGCTTCTCGCGCTTGGCTCGAATGGAGGAGAAAAGCCTTTTTCGAGCCCTTAATAATATCTGTGGGAGGCCGCGCAGTGCTCGAGAGTGTGGGAATGCAATCTCCATAAAACTGCTTCCGTGGACGATAAGCGTCCGGCGAAATTTGAGTTAAGGCCGCGCGGCTCCTTTTCCCCGTCCATCCTCTGGCCGATTGGCGCAGTCTGCCTTCTTTATATCTCTCCATCACGCGTCTCTTTGTCGTTTCGCGATATACACCAAGAGAGAGAGAGCGAGAGAGAGCACCTACTCGACTTTACGAGGGGTCGCTCTTTCGGCCGCGCTGCAACTCTGTGAGAGGATGTGAGTGTGTGCATGAAAGGCAGCGAGGAGAGAGCGAGAGGCGACGGCAAAAAAATCTAACCAGCCGCAGGAAAGGTGGAACGCGCCGCGGTAATCGAGCCTCGCCAATAAAATGCCGGCGATGTCAACAACGGGGCCCTTTGTGAGCGGACGGACCACCAGCGGCGCCGCCCACGACTCTGCGCGTGAGCGGCGACACGTCGCACGCGATGCGCGCGGCTACCGGCTACACTTTCGCTGTAAATTTTCCGAGAGCCATCGACGCGCGGCGCTAATGAAACCGATGCCCTGCGCGCGCGCACTTCACGCGTTATTGATGGGCCTCGTCGACCACTTCGAACCCGGAATTCCCCGAAGACGAGCCCTGGCTATCTCCGACTCGACTTTTAAATGCCCTCAACTACTGCTCGCTGCCGCTGCAGCAGAGGATTATACAAAGATAAAGGCTTTAAGTGCCTGCTTGAAGTGAAAAAAATCTTGTTTGGACATCGGCAAAGGAGGCGCCGTGATTGACTATGCCTTTAATGGCATTTTAGTATGCAAATCGACCAATGTTATGCTTCATTATTACCTATTAACATTTCATTGGCCTTGTGTACAGTGAAGAATTTCTTCTTTCTACGCACACATACTTAGAACTACTTGCTTTTAATCGTCCTCCCATGCTACGTGAAAAATATGGTTTCTTCATCCTACACGAAGGCAGTGTAGATGATGGGCCCCCATAAAATTTTTTAATATAATTGACCAGTGAAATTCACGTTTGATGACTTCATCGAGCTCGAGTTAATACCTGGCTTTGAAATGATGGTGCGATGATAACATAGCCCAAGATTGCTACTCTGAAACTGCTTTGAAAAATAATGCCACACATGACGCAGCCGAGCGGATTGTCGTATATACATATATATAGACAGTGCAGAGGGTAGAATTTGCAGAGGCAATGCAGAGAATGCGGGCAGAATTCGGCGAGGTCATCGTGCGCGAGACGAACGGACAGGATCGTTAGCTCGCGCAGCCGTAAAGAGCCGTAAAAGCGAAAATCTTCTATTATGGAATTAGAGGCATGATAAACTCATCAGAGGGAGAGACGTGTTCCGGTCCAGAGAGCTCACGCGGCGGTCCTCGTGATTTTCGTCAAGAGAGAGAGAGAGAGAGGCAGAAAAACGGAGCAGAGAGAGTGAAAGAAAGAAAGAGGGAAGGAGAAAGAGAGGGAAAAAAGCGGCCAGCCGGGCCTGGCCCATAAAAACGTCAAAGTTCCCCTAACCTAGAGAAACGTCTTCATTACGGCTCTTCTCCCCCTTTCGCTCTGTCCTGCTCTATCTTGCTTCCATCTCTCATATTGCCTCCTTCTCGCGCCTCTCTCTTTCTCTCTCTCTCCATACGTGGGCAACTCTTTTAACTTATGCCTCGTCACCGAAAAAATATTGGACGTCGAGCGCGTGTGGCCGCAAGAATGTATAGACAAACTCTTCCTCTCGTCATTTTTTTTCCTCGATCCCTTTCTTCCGCGAAGGTAGTCATTTTCTACTTTAATAGCAGCGAGCTCGCGCGCGGAAATCATTCGGAGCATAGAATTTAATTGTCAGGGCCCATTAAAGGGCTGCGAGCCACGCGAAAAATGATCCCGAGGCACGTAAATTGCGATCTCGCCACCCGGCGAGTAGAAAAAGACAAAAGCGATTCGTATATAATTCTCAGGCCGCACCGCGCAACAATGTCGACGCATCCGCGCCTCCTTTTGCTTTTGCCGATAAAAGCCGCGCATTATGTGGTATGGGCTCCGAGCGCCGGGAAACGCTGCCGATCCCCCCGCCCCTGCCCACCCGCTGTAATTCTTTATTAGCCGCAATGACTCAAGTGCCCCCGCGCACAATGAAAGAGAGGGACTTTTCCACGAGCGGACGAGAAATTTCCGCAGGCCTTACAAAACGGGACGTTGTTAATTAATCCTAGTAATTTTGGCAGTTTCCGTCTAATTAACAGTCTGCGCGTTAATTAAATGCCGTGTGCGTATGTGCCCGGTGAAAGCTCTTTCTTTCAATTTATATTATGCAGCCAATAACTGTAGATGCAAATATTCCAATGATTTCCCCTGCTATATAGTAGTGTAAATTACGCAGAAGCGATGCCTCGACGAGGAAAATAATTCGTGAAATGCACTGTAAAAATAGCAAATCCAGTCGGAAGAGCACGGAAAAATGAAAAATGAAAGAGCGCATGGAGGTAAAAAGAAAAGAAAAGAGCCGGAGAATGAAGAAGGATGATCGGGGCTCTGTTAATAAAGAAGTCAACGTTTTAACACTGCGGCTCGACGTGTCCTGTCTTTCTCTCTCTTGTATGAATGCCTGCGTCACCCTCTCCCCCTCCTTGCTCACGCGCGCTCACAAGTACGCAATTTATGTAATTGTCTTTTTCTACCTTGAGAAAGCAATGCATATTTTTTATCTGCTTTTTACGAGTATCCACTTATGACTACTTGATACTCGGCGGCGCGCGTGCTCGTACGCTTTTTATGCGAAGAGGGGAAGAGGAGGAAAGCGAAAAGCGGTTATAATTAAAACGTACAATCAACCGACTAATTTGTCCTCCAGCGCATTAATAAAACTCATATGCGAGTCTCTCTCCCTCCCTTAGTCCCTCCGTTTCTTTTTCTCCCTTTGTTGCTTCTTTCCCTTGCAGACCCGACTGCAGTACACACATGCCGCTCTCTCTCTCTCCCTCTCTCTCTCTCTCTCTCTCTCTCTCTCTCTCTCTCTCTCGTTCCCTTTCTGTCTCGCAGACGCTATTTTTAAACGACGCGAATTCCGAGCACTTTGTTCGGTTACATCTTGCTCTTAAGTCACCCAGCGCTCTCGGAAGCAGCGTAAACGCGATCGCGACAAACAACGAGCGTGCGCAATTTTGCCACGTGATTAGCATAAGGAATTAATCACTGTCATTACCCAGGCCCAGCGCGCGGCATTAGATCTTAATCGGCTTCAATGTCGCCGCGAAGCGAGTAGAATTTCAGGAGAGGAAAAAAGCTATCGGGGAGGGAAAAAAACTAGAGACTCGGTCGAAAAAAACACGACCATTTCGAAATTCCATCGTGTGTCATTCGTCGTCGTGCTTTGTGCGCAAAAATTCTCATCTCCTTCGATTTCAGTCTCGTTAAGTCTCAATCGCCTCGGAGCGAAATCAAACAAGAGACGTGTGCGTGTATATATACGTGCGCGTATATACCCGAGCCGTTTAGCATCGTCGAACGAGCGAGCGAACGAGCGGGCGAGCGAGGGAGATGGAAGGAGAAAAAGAAGGAGTAAGAGAGAGAAAGAGTGAGGCATATACGCACGCGGAGAGCGAGACGTATTGAATCATCAAAAGTCAAAACTGTAACCGGAGGCAGACTGGCGGCGCGTCGCGAAGGCTCCGATCGTTTCGCGGGGCGACCGGTTTTGAGCCTTTTAGGACGTTCGCTCGCGCTCACTCAATTGAGCGATACGCGATCGGCCACACACGATACATTTAGACCTCTCTTTCTCTCTCTCTCTCTCTCTCTCTCGCTCGCTTGCTCTTTCACTCCACACGTTGCCGTCTCCCTCTCGTCTCGACTATTTGCCGCGTGTGCGCACAGCAAACCTACGACCTATTGTCCTCCGCGTCTTACATATCGACTTTTTAGACGCTTTTTATGAATATCTTGCCTTCAAAATTACTCAAGGCTGGCTCAATTTTTTCTCAACTAGATGCTGCTCGGAGATTACGCAACCACTGTTAAATTAGTTGTGACAATGAGTCAGCCCAAACGAGTTTTGAATTTCATATGGAATAATGCTCCTCTGATTTATCCTCTTTTCTTCCGAGTAATCATTATATAGATTTGCGCTGTCATTACGGCACAATAACATTTTTTGCGAGGGATAATATACATTTCCTCGGAATTGAAACTTCTTCATTTTCTGTTATGGTTCTGAACAACGTGTCGATGTTGATTGGCGTTGCCGACAAGTTTTTTATGTTCAGCTAACTGTGAATTTGACTGCAAATGATGGCTGTAGAGCGATAAGCCACTCGCATGGATCTTAAAACCATCTGTACGACGACAATGCTTTGAAACTCGCAAGGAATATAGACAAGAGGTGAGGTATAACGGTATCGGCACAGCACGCACCTCCTTCAGATGACGCGTCGCGATAATGCTCCTGAGTAGGCATATATTCTAGTTCGCGACACCTCGCCAACGCGTACTGCAGTAGCCGTGCCTTTCTACAATATCGTAACCTACATTACGAGTCTCTCTTTCATTGTCGACTACGCGCTGTTTAATTAAAGATCCCCTTGCTTCATATTCTCGTAGTCGAGACCCACTGGTTATATACTGGATTTCGGCATTCCAAAGGAAAAAAGTATTCTGGCACACGCTCGCTCATATCCAAGTCATAAAACGTGCTTGTTTACTAATCGAGCTGTTAAATCGGAATGCGAAAAATAAAAGGGCCGGGCGGAGGAAAAGGAGAAAGTGCAGAAAAAGAAGAGGAGAAGCTCGCGTCTTTGCGCGAAGATCCAAGCGGTGGTATATGGGACATGACTTGATGAAGAGAGGCGCGCGGGACGGAGGAGGAGGGAGGGACGGGGAGGGGAGATGTAAGTAGCGCGAAGCACGCACGAAAGCTTATGGGAGCTTATAGAGCAAGTGTAACGGCGTGTGTGCGCCGCGCGCGAGTCGCGTACGTTTGCGCATATACGTATGTATATAGAGGCGCTCGGACAGGGGAGTGCCTTGGCAGGGAGGACGCGGACCACCCACACGCCGTTGCGGGACCACCGTGCTAGCCCCCTGGCATACATTAGGCTCTCTGGCTCTGCTCCTCGCGCTCTTTCACTCTCTCCCGCTCTCCCGAAAGCTATACCGGACTCACTTTTATTCCCGCTCGCGCTCTCGTTTCCCCCCACGAATGCTACTCCCAGCCATTAGATGCTCTAATGCGGCCGACACCCGGTTAATTAGCATTTCATGTACGCGGCTCCTGTCGGCGCGCCTCGTTCCCCTGGCCGTGGCATTGCGACGATGACGAGTCGATGAAAGCCGCCCGCCACGGAGAACGTGACAATTACAGATGCGTCTTTTTCCTTCGCCTCGAGTCCGCGACTTTATTGTCTTTGCGCGACTTCTTTACCCGCCGCCCCATAAATATTTACCGCACATGCTAATCGCTTACTTTCGAAACCGAGCCCCGTGGGGTCTGCGTTTAACGAGGGAGGAAACAGGTTCGTCGGGAGATGTATTAATTGTCGCTTAACGCGACATCTCCTGCTGCGGGCGAACAAAAAGTTTGTGTTCCGCAAATTCGGTATACTTTGTTTGAGCAACAAGAGCAGTGCGACGGGAGAAAAATAAAATCATCTAGAGCCCGTCGCCGAATTATATGGCTTAATTTCCTCAATTGACAATCGTCAATTGATAAGCGCGCGTTCTTGCTTTCTTGTGCCCAGACACATGTGCGTGAGCGATGACATCATGAGGTATTTTTGGGGTCACTGGTACACACACGAGGAATTGACTCGTCAGTAAATGTATAACGTCTCTCTCGCGTCGCTGTTGTGCGCCAAAGTGTGTATAAGAGCAAAGCAAACGAGCGATACGCGTGAGGTATCGTTTTACACGCTCGAAAAAGCACTCGTGTAAGTACCATTCGCTCGGACGATGCACCGCACCCACTACTAAAGCTCGATGAGCGCGTCATTCACTATACACTCTCACACCACGAGCTGCAAGACATTTAAAAAAAGCAAAAGACGAAGTGCCACGTGGAAATAAATGTCGTGCCATTTGACGTTGCAGACCGTCCAGAGGACCAATGAGTTATTTTGGGTATTATAATAATAAAGGCGCGCGCTGGCGTAATAAATTAATCATCAAATTTCAATGTATTTGTCGTAGTAAATTTAGACAAATAAAAGGTGTGTTTTTCTTTTGTTATATTTCTCTCAAGATTAATGGTCTTTGTTGCGAATTTATAACCTATTCATTTTAAGACTTTTAATTATTTTGATTTTACGTTTACTCATAACATCTTAGTCAGTTTTTTAGTTGACAAATGGTAATTGAGGCTTACGTAAAAAATTAAAATATTCAAGTTAGCAATATTTATTAATTTTTTTCTGCAGAGCATTTACATTTGTTCTTGAATTCGAACTGCAAATTAATTGAACGTTACTTAACATTTAATATTACACATTATTGACGAATAAATAAATTAGAGGAATACTAATTGGATTTAGTCATATGAGAAGATTAACCGCAATATTTTATTTATGAAAGAAGCAAATTATTCCCTGCTTACATTTGTACAGAGCAGCGCCAACAGAGAATTGCAAGCAGTATCATATAGCACAGCTGAATATTATATTGCATTTAGCTTTCTCTTTTGAAATCATTATCAATGACGCTTGATGTCACATTGTCCTACGTACGATCCATCATAGTACCACCATATTCAGACGATACTACTTGAGCATTATTTGTCACGCTTGTACAATCAAAAGGAGGAGGCAGTAAAACTACATTTACTGGCGAGTACTTACATATATATAAAAAAAAATTATGAATAAATTCATTTTTGTAATAAATATAAATATTAAAAATGATGATTGGTTGGAGTAACTCGATTAACAATGTTTTATAACGATTATATACACAAGCCTAGTATATATGGCGAATAAAAAAAAACAAAAATAAAAGAGTCATGGAGCCAGGCTGAGCTGTCAATCAAAGAATGCTACAACAGCTCAGATCCGTCCCCGTCCCTGACTCGCTGCGAGCCGAGCGAAATTTCGAATTTATGGCCAGCCTCTTAATAAACGTTCTGCGCGTGCTCGCGCTCTTTTGCGCGATACACAATCATAAGACACGCACGAGCCGGGATTCCTCCTAATGATGATTAACCTATCCTCCCTCGGCCGGTCGTCTCTACATATATACACACGTTCGCCCTGGGCAAGGTCGACGCGACCTTTGACGGTGGCCTGCGAACCCCGGACCCGAACGCGTCATTGTGGACCGAGCAGCAGGCCCATTAGTAATAGGATAAGGTCGCTTATCGATGCTGCTGCTGCTGCTGTCCGTCTCTCGGTCAGAAAGAGAAACGGCGAGGAATTTTTGGATCAGCTCGACGCTGGGCATTTTTCATTCGCGAGCGCGGGCCCAGCATCGATTGTTGCGAGCCGCTTTCCGTGAGAAATGAGATATACTTTGCACTTTGCCAACTGTCCGTACGCTGACTTCTGAATGAGGAGGAATTCGAAATGACGAATGCTTCGGTCATTTATCATTAGTGCCGCGCGTCTATAGTCTTGCTCACCCCTGAGAAATCGACTGCACTAAAAGACGTTTTAACTTTGAATCTTCGATTTTTGCTTCAGCTAAATTTAGACATTTTTCAGTCTGATGCCTCAATATCATTTTGTTTTAATTGCGGCTTATATTTCATCCTCAATCATTATTCAATTTTTTTTTGTATCGAATAAACACGCGATTAACGTTCGAAAAATCCAAGCCATAACTTTGAGGCGTTAAGACAAAACACGGCTTTCTCACATACTTTCCACGTGCAGCAGTTTATTATTTTCTCCTTGTTTCTCCGTTACGTCTCTCGTTCGCAGCGCGTGCGCGCTAATTATGGTTTTAGCGTCGATTCGCGGTATGGCTGGAATGCCGTGCCGGGCAAGAGGAGCACGCGTGAACGATCGACGCCAGTGACGGGCTCTTATGCTTTTCTCGCGCTTCAATATTATACATTAAAACGCGGCAACTCGCAATTATTTCGCGCATCTTGAGAATTCGAAGAATTCTCGATATTGTTTTCGGTGCGTTTGATCAATTCTATAACGTTTTACGCTACAACTCATACAGTACTGTAGAGTCTCAAAGGAATCCGTTTGAGGTTGCGATGGAGGAATCAACTTACCGAGAAGCTTGCATGGCTAATTAAATGTATCAATTGTATTTTTCAGCGGTACTCACCTGAAACAGAAAAAAAACATAAAACAATTAAGACTCATGAATAATTCTTTCGAAAAATTAATAACATATATATATATATATATTCTTCATCATCTACGAGGTGGAATAGGGATCCGTTATGGTTGGCGTTTCGCCTTATAGGACTGCTCGCATTGTTTTTTGACAACGCGAGCATCACAGGCGCTTTCATTAACACTTTAATTAGCAGCTATTAAAAGTCTAATGCCCCGGCCGGACTCGCATATACACGCGCGCGCGAGTAGATCAGCCAGGGGAGATGAGAGGCACGAGCAAGCCTGCATTATTACGCGCGATAATTAGCGCGCGTCACGGTCCATAAAGCGCGACGAGGCGAGCCTCTGCTGCAGCAGCGTATGTATATGTGCGTATCGCGCGCAAAAGGAAAACTGCGTGCCTACGTGACGCATAATAATTTCGAAGACAGAGCAAGTAGTTCCTCGCGACTCGTGTACAATGCGCGCGCGCGCGGTAGTTTCTCGACTTTTACAAGCGCGCGTTGTAGTGAGAACGTGGTAAAAGCTGCGCAATTGCCAACGCGCATTTATGGTCATAGCATGCGCCTGCGCTCTGCGTGCAGCACACGTCGACCGTTTGCCACTTCCACGTTACTGGCTCTCCAGGAATATATGTAGAGGTGCTATAGGTTAAGGCTGGGATTGCGGGAACTTGCAAGAATGCCTGAGCATGCACTATTTTATTCTTCTTTTTTACCCTCAACTCATTTCTTCAAACTCATCAAGCCCTGCGTTTATACAATTCGGATATACTTTATCGAAATTTAGTCTGACAAAGTAAGACTTTTCAAAATAGCTATTCTACTTTTACGCAATATAACTTCAATAATTTATTTCAGTAAATACTTGATTTTCTTTGTGAATGGGAAAGTAGTAAATGTTTAATCAAAGAAAGTTGATGAAACATCTTGTATAGGAACCCGAGTGAATTTGCTCTGCATAAACGTTGGAGCGTAGACGCATGTGAAAAACGGTGTGTTTACGATCGACGCGCCGCTCCGCAGTGTCTACCATGCTGCAGCATGCACGCAGGAATGCATTAATCAAGCCGGAACGACGATTTTATCGAAGCCGAGTCGTCAAGTCGTTGGACAAAAAATTTAATTACTCTCTTCCTGTTTTAACGCGCTCCGAGGAGGAAACGTGCAATTAGAATCGCGGTAGGCTGCTTCGCGAGTGCATCTTAATTTGCGGGAAATGCTGTGAAAACATCCTTTACATTAAGCTCCAGTTTTAACTCTAACTAAAATGAGAGGTACAAGCGACGTTCCGATTCGCGAAGTTTATTTATTTAATTAATCGGCTATTTATCAAATTTTATCTTCGTTATTGTACGATCTAATCGATTGTAATTTTCGCCAACTCATTACAGCAAGAGAAATGAAAAAGAATTTCTTTTCACTGCGCTGCATGATCGCTTATTGCACAATAGTGGTGTATACACAATACACGTTAGTTACTTAGTTACCAGTATTGATGATTATTTTACTTTGTTAAGAGTTGAAATTGTACGTTTATCGTCATCATTGTATGCTGTACAGTCGCGTTGCTTATATTGCGTATCGTAAATTGCAAATACTCCTATTTCGCGCGGTTTCAATCATCCGTGATTATGGTGTATTACAACCATTACACACAAAAGAGCAACATCTGGTATGTTCACGGGAAAAATTACCCGCGAAATCCCGTAATTGTCGTATTGATTATATATAAGAATACAAAGTATAATGTGTATACGGCGAAATAAAAATGTCTTTTATAATGGCTGCATGAAAGATTTAAATAAAACTTGCATGAAGTTAGTCAGAAATTTCTCCTACTTTTATCATTAGAAATTGTTATTTGAAAAAGAAAAACTAAAGATCGCTAGAAAATAAATTATTGTTACCAAAGAACTGTTAATAATATTTAAAAGAGTGGGTGATATTGATATCTAAAAATAAAGAAAAATATAACTGTGGCTATTCTGAATTAAGCCATAATCACGTAATCTCGTGAAAGAATATGATCACGTATAATGGAGCATAAATAACAATTCAATTTCAGATAAGGGGGGAAAAGAAAAATCCGGAAGAGAATTCGTTGATAGTTTCTCGGCACACGCTCTAACTCGTCAGGCTTTTAAAATACAACAACAGATAATGCACGTGCATATCAAGTATACGAACAGAAGTGCATAGCACAAGAACGACGACGCCACACCTCCGCAATTCCTCGAGCCGAAAGAAAACGAGGTCAGAGTTAAGTGAATGAAATAGCTGTGGTTACGGGTACCTTCTTTTTTCTCTTTCTTTTCGGCCTTCATTGTACACCCGCGTTACTTTGTATATGTACGGTGTTCAACGCGGTGCGGTACATTACGTGCGCGCAGAGCAGATGACAGGAATTTCAGCGCGGACTTTGCGCATATGATGTGGCGACGGGGAACGTGTGGGCTCATTGTTTCCGGTCAGGAAATGGGTGGAGTCTCGCAGCGCACACGGGCCTGGCTATACGCGAGCGCGCCGCGCAGGTGATGACATATGGACTGTGTCTTGTTCTCCGCGCTCTTCCAAAGGAGAAAAATGGCGCGAGTTTTATAGCGCCGCACACGCGTCCCATGCACTTAACCGCACGCACGCGCTGTTATTTTCAATTTTCGCTCTTGCAAGACCGCTAATGTGCCAGCACTGCGATACATTGTACGTGCACCTCTCAATTGGGCCTGAATTAAAAGCCTCGTCCACCTTTCCATCGAATTCGCGCGTTGGGAAAAGGTATGATACGTGGGTAATTGAAAAGCAGCGATAAAAACATTGCGAATCAACTTAATCGCAAGGCATATTAGAAAGATAAACTCGGGCAATTACGTCGAGTAAAATAGGTCCGATCAATATAATGCAGACACGGAGCGGTACACACTTCATTTTTTGTCGCTATATAACCGCGCGCGCACGGCCGGCGTATACATAAGGCAAGCCGTTGGGAATAGTCCCCCTCTTTCTCTCTCTTACTCTTACTCGCGCTCACTCGCGCGGTTCAACGTCCACGCCGCTCGCGGGCAAAATATCGAACGGGCCGCGCGCGCGCGAGAACGAGCAAGCAGCTAGCCTACTAGAGGAAGGGACTATTATTACCCGCGGGCGTCTCTCTCTCCCACTCGAAGGCCCTATAGCCTCGCTATCGGCCAAGGGAGAGAAGAGAGAGCAAAACAGGTGGCGCGTACATACACACACGCGCGCTTCTCTGGAAACGAGTCGAAAATTTATGACTCAAGAGACGGTAGCCAAGCGCCGTTGTAAGCACGCCGCGGTCCCCGATTACGGCCGCGCCTCTTGTCCACGAGATTCGGTCGGCGCCGGCCCGCCCGAGACATGCGGCTGTGCTGCACGAGCCTTTTTGGGGACACGGCGACGACAGCACCTACACGCCTGAGCAGGGGGGACACCTTATTTTTCGGGAAACCGCAGCCGGAGCTACCGATGACTGATGTCACAGAGGCCTTTCTTCTATGCGTCGTCGATTTTGTACCTCCTTTATTTATCAGCTTATCGTTACGGGTAATGCCTTAAGCCAGGGGATTTCGATCTTCCCCAACACACAAAAAAGACTTATGTTACGCACAATAGATGCAGTGAATTTCATTCAAAGCAGATGGAGTATAATATATGATAGTTGTGGATATATACGTAAAACGTCTGAGAAAAAATTATGAGAGAAAATGGCGCGAACGTAGTGGGGAATAGGTGTATAAAGACTATCAAAACAGAGCAAAAATGAAGCGTCGAGTTACCAGGCGACGAGCGATTCGATTGGTGCATATAGCTACCGAGGCATATAAGTAGGGTATACAAGTAGGGAGGTGTCGGGGTTCGCTGCACGCCGTCGAGAAATAAAAAGGCGCAGTGCACGCACACACGAGGAAGAAAAGAAAACGAGGCCGGACGGAGGGAGAGAGAGCGAGAGCAACGCGCGTTTGTAGGAGGAAGAAGACAAGTCAAGTCAGAAAGCCGAAGGACGAGTCGCGCCGCGCGCGTTTCGCCGTAACTCAAGTCTAGTTAAGGGAGCCATAATTCAGGGGATAGCACCGACTCGTCGTTTACTTCAAACGGCCCATAAATTACGGCCTTTTAATTTTGCGATATTAACGAAAGGATTCGCTGAGTGCAAGCTCACTTTTTTCAGAGCCACGTCCTGGCACAGTGCGTATCATATGCAGTCGTAAAAAGACAAGATCCTCTGCTTTGATACCACGATTAATCCAAGAGTTATACATTTAGTTCAAAATGTTCATTTCTAGTGGGCACTTCTTTCCGAAGCTCCGAGACGCAAGCCGTAATAAATTTAAGAAAATTTATGAAGTATATATAAATACATATTAAACTTCAAAATAGTCTATACGATCTTGGTGCAATTAATTCAAGCAGTTTCTAATCCGCAGCATCGTCGGATACTATTGCCTCGGGTTATTTATTACGTTTAAAATTTTATCAAATGCCGTTACACCTGTCCCCTATGTTTACACTGAAAGTTTAGCATTAAATCATATGGTAAAGTGAATTTCCTCTAATTACTTATATATACGTTAGTGAAACATGTGTTTGTAATAAGATTAAAACTATAAACACCACCCACGCAGAATTTTCCAAACACAAGATGCGTAAAAAATGATTAACTTTGCAAGTCAGGGTAAAATTGCACAGTCGATCGAATGTCGATATTTTCGTCATGTTCACACCTGGTTCCATAAGAACTGGTAGTTATGTTTACGAGCGCGGAATCGAGAGAAAAGGAAGATGAGAGAGAGAGAGAGAGAGAAAGAGTCGAGGCTCAAGAGTACGTTACCACCTCACAAGCGTGCTCCGTATGTGTGTGTGTGTGTTTGTACGTAAAACGGCAGCTCGGCGAAGCATGTACGTACGTGCGCGGACGTAAAAAGGTAAACGTCGAGCGTTGGCTTGGCGGTTGAAGGAAAAAAAAATGAAAAGAAGCGTAAGAGCAATCCTTTAGTGAGTCAAATTTGTTCGCTTTCCTGCTAATTAAGTATGGAACTGGGTGTTCAACAATCATCTTTAGCGGCCCAGCGATCGCGCGACGAATTTTAATTAGATCGTCCAGAAACGAAAGCCGCCCGAAATTAAACATGTCACAACGTATTTTGTACTTGCTGCGCGATATGTTCTCCCAATTGCTTTTTCGGGATCATGCCATCTCCCAACAGAACCGAATATTTTTTAGATACAAGAAAAAATTGAAAGGCCGAGCTGCTTATACTTGCTTCCAACTTCCTCGTCGATAAGTATAAAAAAAACCGCCGATAGCACATAATAGCACGGCTGCTTTTTCCGGCATCTCTCTAACACTCGTTCGCTCTTTCTCTCTCTCTCTCTCTCTCTCTCTCCCGCTCACGTGCGTTCTGCGTGCGTCACTGCAGCGAAAGGGCCGAGAAGATAAAGCCGTAAGTTCGGCGGAGGGCAGCGGCTCCGTAAAGAAGGGAATTTTACGAGGGGAGCTCCGAGCAGTGCAATCGGCGCTCTGCGCTATTTCTTTTCATATTCATTAGAGACTTGCCCCCAAGATTAGCATGCTAATTGCAATAATGAGCGGCAGCGCGCGCACGCGCACAGCGATGCATCATCGGCGTCAGTTCTTCCGGCCTGCGCGCTCTCGCAACCTTTCACGGCGGCCCGCTCGCTCCTCACTCCGTCCCACTTGCGCCCCCCCCCCCCGATTTTCGTATGGCAAAGAGGAAATTCCTTCAACATTTAACACTTCTTCGATTTGATGTTACTATTATTTATCAAAGAGGAGATCAACATGTCAATGGCAAAAGGCAAGCAAACTTCTTGGCGATTCTCGCTAATTGTTAATAACTTTAAAAAGTTTGAAAAAAATGCTGACATGCGTTGTTTTTTGCTCGGTGCTAAATGCTGGCATCGGTTGTAGCAGCGAACGGAGAAATACAAGTGCACGCGAGCTTTTGTACTTCTTGCGCATTCTTTATTTGCTCTTCCCTTTTTCAGAGCACCGCCTCGAGAGTTCACGTATGCGCTCGCGAGGAGTTTTTGTTTCGGCCACTCTTTCTCTCTCTCGAATGTCATATAATTAGCATTTTTCTGTTGTCTCGTTTTTGCGCTGCTTTGCGCCAGTCGAGGTAATGAAGGTGTTTTCTTCTCGTTTAAAATCATTACCGAACGCGATACGAGGCGGGCGAGCGCGCGCGCTGCCTTGAACGAATCGCTCCTCTCCCGACGTCGTTAACGAACGAGTTATTTAAACGAAGCCGCATCCCGTATAGTATGTACACTCGATTATGACGATGAATTAATACGGATGAACTCGATACGCCCGTATGCGTGTACGATGCACGCGCCGTCCCGTCTCTGACAATGAAGAGCGAATGGAAATTTCATGAATAATGAATGGGGCTCGATGAAAGTGTCTCACCGAGCAGACGCGGCCAGTTTCGATCCTCTCAAACCTTTATTTTCCACTTTTTTTTTTCTTTTCGAAAAATCAATATTGGATTATTGTCATTTGTCTTACTCATTGCCTCACTTCCTGTACCCCTTTTCGACTTAAACTGTTGTATTTCATTTTTCCTTCCACGAGTTTCATCAGACGTTTTAATGTTGGAAATTATTATTTAAATGCCATTCGTGTGGTATTTTTAGCTTTGCGAGAAAATTAAGTTACTACTGAAATAATCTAAAAGAAAATAATTGTAAATAATTAAATCGCAATTAAGTTATTAGTTGGAATCCTACGGTAATAATAGCAAAGGAAAGTGACCATGACTGTAATTACACATAATAATATACTTTACTCATAAGAGTAAACTGACTAATAAATTACTTTATATATTATGGAAAATTTTGCCATTTTTTAAACAACTATGAAATGAATACATACCGGTTCGGTTTGTTGACTCAATCACGTACGGCGTAATGGTACGAATATGCCATAGATTAAAATTAATGTAAATTATTATAATTTCTTGGATTATTTTCAAGTGACCCAAATAACTCAAGATCTGCGACGTAAGTTGCTTAATGAACCGGAAGAATTGGCGTACTTAACAGTGTTGAAGCTCAGAAGATGGATTAAAATGCAAATCTGAATGTCTCACTTTAAAGCCGCGAGGGAAATACAATTTGCATATGCAATTTTCCATACGCATAGACCTCCAGTATTCAAATAACTTATATATAAATTAGTGATTAATCATCAACGCAAATAATTTTTTTTTTATTTTCGCGAAATGACTATTTCAAAATACATTTAATTCCAATAATTAATCTGCAATTTGTTTTTCATTCAACATATATTCTCGAAATTTCGTGCCTCTTTATACGCGAGTAATTCTTGCACGCACTGTCGAAGCATCTATCCAGCGTCAGAGTAAGAGAGAGAGAGAGGATGCCGATAGTAAATCAATCCGCGGCGCGCAGCGTTGGCAAACGAATTGAATTATGCTGCGGACGAGGCTCTCGCAGGGCTTAACAGGTGTTGGCGCGACTTTATAACGTCGAGAGAGAGAGAGAGAGAGAGAGAGAGTGGAGAGGCCGCAGTCCCGGTAGTAAGACGCGGATTTTACACCGCCTCGACCTCTGAACTCTCGTCAGCGACACCTCATCGCCGGAGGCCCCCGTGCAACTTCTACCCGAGTTTATTGTACTTTGCGTAAAAAGCAGCTCTGCACAGGATTCTTTCCATACCAGACTCAATTGCGCATGGGAGGATTTTCACCGGTACGGTTATTTATTACAACGCGAATATATATACTTGTCAGAGCTGGGCGCGTCACTTGAGCACTCACGCTTATAATTGAATACCAGAATGCACGATTTATCGCTAAACATTTGACTGTACGAACTTTCGAGGAGTTAATAAATTATCATTATTATATAACTAATATATATACATATATATATGATGCGGCTAGTTTAAATTAAGCCGCTACACGTTATATGTAATGATAAATTAATAGTCACATTCCCCTGGTGCCTCTACCCGCGTTATCTGACTTTTATCTCGATCCCATAATATGTTTCAGCGCGATAAAACGAAAAACGTGTTATTACGATTGGCCGGAGAGGCAAAAAGCAGAGCAAGAAACGAAATGAGATAATACGGAGTATAGGTAGCATAGTAGTTGAAAAAAATGAGGTCAAAGGAGAGCGCCAACGTAGCTCTTCCTCGGAAGAGTAGAGAGCAAGAAATAAAAATCGGATAAAAAGCAGCGAGGAACTGGTAATGCGGTGCAGGGGCGCATAATGCTCGAGTCCGGCTTTAATAAAGTGATCGATAATGCTCGTCGCGCCAATACGCCAAAACATAATCCGAGTTCGGTGGTCCTTGCTCTCTCTCTTTGCGACTCGTCCGTCTCTTTCTCTCTCTCGGCACTTCGGGGCTTTCTCAGGGAGAGAGAGAGAGAGAGAGAGAACGTGCGAGCGCGTGCTCGTGTGGGCACACACATATACGCAAGCAAGCGAGCGCGACTTGGGTGGTCCGTCGAGCCGCGGACCGCACGCAGCGGCCGGCCCCCACCAGAAAAAGCGCTCTCCGCACTCTACTCCCACCACCGGGCCTGCAGACATCGCGAAGCACGCGCGGCTCGCGGAGCAGCAGTCTCGCACTCGCGCACGCGCCCTCTACGTGGGCACACGCACTCCGTACGTCGATCTACACATATATACTCCCTTTTGCACCGCGCTCCGAATATCTCTCAATCTCGCAGTATATAGTGTGTGTGCGCGGGATAGGGACACGTTTGCGCAGGATCGAGTTGACGCTCCGGGAGGATCGCCGAGAAGACGTTAATGATGGCCGGCTATGTCACGCTTTTCTCGCTCTATTATTGCCATGTAGAAGCCGCCCGCGGGCCTAGACGCGACGAAGTAGCCGCCCGCTCTTGTTTCTCCCCTTTCTGTCCGCCTCGCCGCGCCTCGCTAAGCTCCCTAATCCTGCACCGGATCCGGCCTTTTCCTGATGATTCCTTGTGAGTTGCTCAGTGAATATACATGTGTTTTCGAGCCTCTTGACGTCAGTGTGCAGAGTCGCGACGGAGGGCGAGTTTGACCTTTCGCGAATGAAATTTCCCACCTACAGCCGCACGCGGAAAGCTATATCCTTTTACGCAGCGGCAATCTAGCACTTGCGACACGAGGCTCGCGTGATTCATTAAGATAAATCATATAAATAAAAGGAAACCACAAAATGAAGGTGAAGAGGAGAGCAGATTACTCGAGAGCTCGCGAGTCAAGGCTGCCTCTGAATCGTCATGAAAAGGGAATAGCAAAATAACACGCACGCGCACGCCAGATGATCTTGCGGTCGGCAGCTAGCCGGCGATGGGTCAAAGAAAGCCGCGCTGATTAAATGCTTCTCCTTACGCGCCGCAGTCGCCGCCAAAAGGGAGAGAGGGAGTCATGCGCGCGGATTTTTGCCACGAGGCCGTAACTTACTACCGACCACTCGCGTGATGAACACCTTCGCGCTCTTTCTCTCTCGCTCGCTTGAGGCATGCCGCGACGTTTTGTGCGAAGCGCGAGAAATCAGCCGCGCGAGTAATAAATCCAATTGAATGCGCGCTCGAGCGCGATTTCTATCGTTTTACGCGCGAGCGCTGGCAAATTTACCAGTCTGCCGCGACTACAATGCACTTTTTTCTGCTTAATTTATTGCTTAATCGTGCAGCCCCGAGTGCTATAACAACGCTCCGAGCCTCGCCGCGCGGAAAATTACGACCGCGCTCTCAGTCCGAAGGATATATTGATAGGTTCCGAAGGAGAGATATATTCTATTATATACATACATACATGCACTTTCCGAAGATTTATTCAGCGCTTTATAATTGAAATGCTCGCATCTTGCTTCATCGCCTCTCGTGCGTGTATTGTCTTAGCTGCTCTCGAGGTTTTTTCTTTTTTTTCGGATAATAAAACAAAGTCGCGGACTTCCTCCGTTCCCACTAATTCAATAATTTTACGCCAACCTGCAATCACCATTAAAAAGTAGGAGCGACGTGGATTCTTATAAGCCCATTTATTGAACTAGAGCTTGACCCACCAATTAGAAGTTTATTGCCGTTTCTTCCGTCTTCTGTGTATATACGCTTCTCAAGCCAACAGCCGCAATTATATCATCTTTAATTCTACTTTTATTCGGTCGTTCACCCTATACTATAGCGCGTCGAGACAAAAATTTAGATTTTTCACGACAATTATAAATGAAATTGTATCATATACAATTATAGTTTTTTTTACATTAATCAACTCCGATCTACATCATTATATCGTCATTACCCGAATGTCGGGTAGGAAAATGCAGTTATTGAAGGGAACTAGCGCCTAATGATGGAATAATCATGCAACGTGTCGAGCAGGTAATTTAATCGATTGACACAGGAAAAAAGAAAGGCATATAATTAAAAACGTTGCCACGTCCACGACTGGTTCGCGGGAAATTTGTCTCATGCCAAGCCGGTCGCGATCGGGAGTGGAACGCGTAACACGGGAAAACGTATCAATCGAAGCTGTAGCGCGAGGGAAAAGCCGTCGAGGCGTCGCGGAAGCACGCCGACAAATCGAGAAAGTGGCGATGACTCGGCCCGTCTAATCAGCGGACAAAACCCACACGACTGGCGCGTATACTAAAGAGGGGAGGAAAAATCAGCGCTCGACGGAGAAAGCGCGCGACTGCATATATAGAGGAAAGTCGTCGGCGCGATTAGCCCGAAAGAAGTCGCGCGTATATATAGGGAGGGAGACGGCGGCGGTTTGCCGAGTTAGAAAACAGTGGGAGCGATTGATAGATCACGTCATTAAGGAGCGATATTACGTGCGCGACCACCCGGGCGCTGCTCGCTCCTTCTCTCTCTCTCTCTCTCTCTCTCTCTCTCTCTCCCTCTCCGTTCGCTCTTCGCATCTCGCTCATCCGGCCTCTGCTCTGCAGAAAGCGCGAGCTCGGGCACGTGCTGCTGCTCCACGCGGGAACCTGGAAAGCCGATTCCCGGACTCTTATACTTGTCTCTCGGCTGCTAATTGAGACGAAAGGCTGCAGCAGCTATACGCCGAAGCCATTCGAAATATGAGGGATCGTTCCGCGTAGCTATACACACATGCACGCAAAGAGGAGGGGAGCAGGCCTTTAAAATAGATTTTATCGAAGCTAAGCCTGCGCGATTTCGTATACGGCTCGCACAAAGCTCCCAGTGTGCGTGCTTGTAAACACGGCTACGGAAATATTGTCATTTTCTCGATATACTCCGTTCGACTTTTCGCCCTGGCGCTTTGTTGATCTTCATATATGGAAAAACAGATAGCCGGCATATGTGATATAGCATGATGGTAATGAGTGCGATACGTATGAATTCCGATATGTAAAGATATATATAATAGCGAAACATGCTGAAATACAAGTTTGCGCTCGCGGCTGCAGTGTTAAGGCACGAAGTTAAAGCGTCAACCACTAATGCGTCTCCTCGCGTGCAGAATTACTAGCATTATCGGGAATTATTCCGCACGCTGCGCGCGGAAATAAGAAAAACTGAATTATAAACAAAGACGCGTCGGGTGATTTTTGTCACGCGGACAAAGAAGCGCGCAAGCGGGCCTCTGTCACTGCGCGGCACGAATAGTTGCGGCGCGAGTTGTATATATATACGCAGCCACAAGCGCACGCGATGCGAGGCGAGAGGCAAGAGAGGGGAACTTTTTCCAACGTCTCTCGCTCGCTCGCGTATTTTTACCGCGAAGAGTTGCACTGAGCCGAGGCGGCGGGCTTTTTTCGTCAGTTTACTGGAAAAGCGATCGGCGCGCCTTCAGGGCGATCCCTCGCTAATCGGCGCTCTCTCTCTCTCTCTCTCTCTCTCTCTCTCCGTTACTGCCAACGGTTACTTTGCTTAAGTACCGGGGTATCGAGAAAATTGTGGGTCTGTTTGCACTGTCAGCCGTGCGCGCGCTGCACCGCGCACGTAGACTGGTTTCTTTCGTTCTCTTTCTCTCTCTCTCTCTCTTTCTCTCTCGAGTTAGCGGACAGCCTATACTTGGGTGCAGCCCGGACGAAATCGCTCTATCAAGGACTCCGAGATCGCAGAGTAGGAGAGAGAGAGAAAGAGAGAGCGCTGCAACCTGTCCGAATGCAAGATCGATAGTTCTAGCGCCCGAGAGAGATTTCTTCTTCTCCGATCCGTTCTAACTCCTGCTACTGCACAGCTACCGTCGTCTCTTTTTCCTTCATTTGCGTATAGGAGTCGCGCCGAACAGATCGCCCGCGCTGATAATTTCATGTGTTACCGCTTGTTCGTGGAGAAGCTTCTGTGCAAGATAATCGTGGGAATAGCTCTTTTCGCCCCGGGATGCGGCCTAAAAGCCGATCTTCGGTGATGCCGGCGAGCGTCTTAATTTCTTTTCTCGATATATCCGTCGCCGATACAGACCTACAACGCGAATTACACGAGTTGTGAAATGGACACTTTTTCAGGCGCGCGCTGAGCTTCCGTCGCTACAGAGAAAGCCTTGGTACCATTTGTCCGTCGATTCAATTAAACGGTTGACAAAAAGTAATTAGAGCACGGCACACGCGTTAGTCATTTTCTTCGATTCGCCTTTCGACGAGTCTCTTGCTACTCTCGCGGCGCACGCGTTGGAAAAAAGCGAGCCCAAATAAGAATAAGGCCGCGCGCGACTGGCGAATTCAAACGTCGTAATTAACGCACCAGTTGCCTTTATCCGAAGTGAGAGGAGGCAAGATAAGGAGAGACAGCCGGCTGATGGAGTCGTAAAAATTCCTGCATCGCGGACGCACACGCGCTTGACTCGGGAATAAAGATGCAAGTTTAGTAGCCGTTCGCTCGCGCGTTTATGGTGCATCTAAGCATGCGATTACTCTAGCGAGAAGCCGTAAAAAACGAGGGCTCGATGGATCCTGCAACTATACCCCAGATAATGCCCCTTACCTTAACCTACAACTGATCTCTCAAATTAGCGCGAAAATATATCGCCTACTACAGTTTTGACTTTTACAAGCACCGTTTACGGACCGTCTATGATACATGCTTTTTAAAAAAAATAATTGAATTTTATATTACTTTTTTTCTTTTAATAGCTTTCGTTCGTTTAGAAATGCTTTCTTCTCTATAATAATCTTCCGCCGTTAGATTTTGTATTGCGTTTAGTAGAGGATCAAGCAATATCGATCATATAAATAACCTTTTGATTGCTTCTCGCGATCACGAATGTCCTCGTGATAGCCCGTAGCTGAATTATCTGACTTGAACACGAGAATGGTCCGACGCAAAGTAATGATCTACTGCAATACGGATTAGACAAAAAGCCATTGACGATCTCAAAACTTATGTATATACGTCAATCTACTCCGTTTTTTGCTTCTAAACCGAACAATCTGCATCGAATGTTTATTAATACTGCCACACTGACAAGTGTCTATTAACAATATCTTAAAAAAAACAATTAGATACTGCTCATAAATTAAACAAAAGGAAAATAACAGTCAGGTATAACTATCCAACATCGGAAGTCCATGTGGATAAGAATATGCTTGACAAACTACTACTAGATGCACGGACATATATATCGAACAACAAATGTACACTACACAAATCTCGCACACATCAAAGAATGACCAAACCAAATATAATCTAAAAAAACACAAATACATAACAATGAGAAATATACAGAAAAAATAAGAATATTAACACAAAAATATTAATTAAATGCCACTGAAGAAGACACAAGAAAAATAGTAATGAGAAAAACCTTTTTCTACAGAACCAACGTAATTAGATTCAAGCAAGAAAAAGACAACAATACAAACTCATTCATGAAAGATTGTGAATATTACCTAAACCCAACCCGAAACTAAGTGGAATGAAACATACCCATTTTACAAAAAACAAAAATAAAGAAACTCCCTCTACCGCTACAAGTTTTAACAAAATAGAAGAAATTTTTGACAAAATTGACAACATAGCCAAGGACAACAGCATGAATATACTACAACAACCATTAATTACAGCAACAGAGAAGGAAATTAAATCGAACAATATTCGAATGATGTATGGAGATATAAACTATCTCGATTCAAATAAAGCAATATTCTACTTTGATAGAGGGTTCAGAGGCAAACAAATTTTTACAAACTCCATGGAATCAATAGAAAGACAACCGAAATGCAAAGACATAGTAGTAATTGATGAAATAGTTTTCACATCAAACTGCCAATGTGATTCCAGCAACAAGCACAAAGAAATGATCCCTCACTACAGAGTCACCTGTGCGGTAGGAATCACATACCCAGCTAGGCTCAACAAACACGAAAGACTATTATATGCAAGAAATAAGAATGCCTCAACAGAAACATTCACAACTGCGAGATCCATGCTCATCAAATTCTGGTGAAAGTGAAGTGTAGTGATTTAGTTTAAGAACAGTTGCTTCTCCCGGTAATTATGTTATAACTGGTGGGTCAGCAACAATAATTTTAAGGCAACCTAGTTTATAAGTTAATTTTAGATTTTTCTTTTCTTTTTTGTA
>JAWWEQ010000055.1:25239937-25260159 GCA_035583055.1 Torymus tubicola
GCCCCCCTCCCGCGTCTCCGCCGCGCCCCCCACTCCCGCCGCCGGCCGAGGGGAAATCCTTTATCGTCGCCCTGTCCTTTTTCTCCCAGCCTCTTTTCTGCTTCTTCGTCTTCTTCTTTCTGAATCTTCCACGTCGAAGCCACCGCGCGCGCGCATTCAGTTACACACCGGGCGCTTAAGTAGGAATTATATGTTTTGCAACGTCGCGTGTGGCCAACTGCTCCCACCAGCTTTTCATCTTTGCGCTCTCTTTTTCGCAATTTCGCCCATCCTCCGGTTCTCTTTTTGCGCGGCCCTTCTAGCCCCCTCGACACAGCACCACCTTGTCGTAAGATTTGACCAAGCGAAGCATATTATATTCGGTGCAGTTTGCAGTCTAGTCCCCTCTCTGTGCGTGTGTCAAGTTGATGCGGAATAGGTTAAAAATAATGATGAGCCAAGATCGACTGTGTTTGTACAGATGCGCATTACTCAAATTGATTGCTTCTATGAGAAATGGTTCTCTCAAGCAAGCAATCAGCTTCATCCAATTTTAAGTTTCACGGCTCCGGTGCCTTGTCATGCCTCGGCCATTAAAGCAACAATCTTTCGCCTATCTGGATTCGTATATATGTAATGCCTTGGATGTTTGACGTTACTCTAAATACAGCGGAGTGAGAGTAGCATGTGTATGTACATGTATACAGCTCGGGTCGCGTGGAGCTTTGCATATGGGCAGCACGTTGTTCCTGCAAGGAGCGGAAACGTCTTTTATCGAAGACACAATGCGCTAACAAGCGTGAATGAAGTGTATCTCATAATAAGAGCCGTGTCAGTGTACTGTCAGCGCCTTATAAACTAGGCGCATCCTGCAAGAGAGCGGCAGGCCGCAGACCGCGAGCACTTCCTTTTCCGACGCTCGGTCAGCGGTTTTCTCTCATTCTCTCTCTCTCTCTCTCTCTCTTTCTCTTTCTCGCGGTGATGACGATTTCGCGAAATCATATATACAAGAGTCTCCTTTCGGGAGCCGAAATAACGAGGCTGCAGGCCTTTGCTCAGTGGTGAACGGCTCGCGCGTCGGTTAGCGATACATCCATACAATGAACGAGTTCCGCTGGTTAAGTCGTTGCACGCACACATGCAAGATTCAGGAGTCGTCGAGCATGATTTTGTCTATTCTCCCTCGTTCGGCTCATTCTTCTCCCAGACATGCCGCTATAGGCTCTTTCTCTTTCTCTCTCCCTCTCTCGCTCTTCGTTATTCATTTTGCGTAGAGGCAGTTCTCTGGTGTGTGTTTCTTCCCTCTTTTCTTTGTATCCCTCATGCACAGGTTCCCCTGATTTGTTCCTTCACGCAACGATGCAAGAGAGAGAGAGAGAGAGACAGGGGAACGTGCGCGCGGTTGAGATACTTGCCTCTCTCGAGCCGATCATTGAGCACTGTATAGGTACCGCGCGCGCTTCCGAGACGAAATATTCCCGCATATAAGAGTCCGATGCTTCGTGCGTGCGCGCGGCGCTGCGTCGGTTAACGAGGCTAAAAACGAACTTGGGAATTTCTTCTCGACGCGAACTGGACCTCCGGACCGCGAACTGCGAGCGCTTTTTGCAGCGACGGGAGATATTGTTCACCGTCAAAAGGGCCCAGGCAAAATAACAATTACCTGAATTAAGCACTATTATGCTCTGCTTTATTGTCAACGCAGTAGAATTTCATTGGGGTAAAAAGCTTCTCTTGCCTCGGCCGACTTCTTTGCTTTAACCACGAGTATGACTCACCACCGGTATCTGAGAGAAAATGCCAAACATTCAAAAAATATCATTTTCTGAAAAAGGAGAGGTTAAAAGTGATAGGTACTTGAACGTTTAAAAAAACTCCAAAGGGCCACAATCATTAAACATACCACGAATGCCTGTCTTAATACAACATGTCATATCATAATTAAATACTTTTTATTTTTAAATTGGCCTTTAATTATGTACTGTAATACTTCAACGTAGCAAAAAATATATAAGGAATCCGTACTGGAAATTTAAAAATTTTTTTACCCAATAATTGACTATTTATTTTAGACTTAGCCAAAAAATATGTACTTTTCTTGTCTAGTTTATATAGCTCCCGGTGAAACGCTTTTTCCCACATTATTCAAACATTAAATGTAAAACTTAATTTTTGCAAAACAAGAACGTAAAACTTTTTTTCTTTTTACAAAATCCCATGATTATGTTAGACTCCATTAAATTAGATTAGGCATAGTGACAAACAACGGTAGCGTTCCACCGCGATAAGGTTATGTTTTGAAGTTTTATGGTATTATCTATAAGGTGAGAAACTTTTTCTTAGCCTGGTGTTGTCCACTATTTTCGTTTTCTTGCAATTTATTTGGTATTCTTAATATATTTACGGTTAGGTCGTTAAAATCCTAAATTCTTCTAAAAATAAACCGGTACTTTGGTGTACTTTTTAAGAACCGCCAAAAAACATTTTTTTTTTCATTTTTCAAATAACTTTTTGAATTATTGTTATTGAAACAAATAAATATTAAAATTGTACACAAGAATAAAGTCGATTATTCTCTTGGATGATCACTGCCGGTAAACTCACCCCGGGAATAATCTTTTACTTTATTTCAGTGTTAAGTAATTCAGTGTTAACAAGGTATACAAAAGAAAATACAATTCTACTTTTTTCTACTTTTTGAATCAATAAAGTAACTATTACAATGGTATTCAGAAACAAAAATTTAATGTCTTTGAGTCTTGATAAAAATTCATTTTATTTATCAGATAATACTGTGGTTATTTATTAAGGGAAATCCATCCATTGTGAAATAGGTACAATCTCAGAAAAAGTAGTTAGGAAAAATAGTTAATTAATCATCCCGGAGTAAACTTGCTAAAAATTAATTTTTTCCCCCTATTATTCTCTACTAGATTAGGTTACTACTTCTACTAAGAGGACTACTTATAGACTTGATGTGAATTTGGATGGCATTCAGCTATATCTAATCACGAAATAAGTTGTTTTAGTGACCTATTAAATTAACAGTATAATTAAGTTGATAGTTTATAGTAAACCCAAAATGATTGACGGAGCCAATATTTATTAGTTAATTTGACTACCTTGGCTATGTCCTTATATAGTAATTCTTTTTCCGTAATATCTTACCTACCATATAAATACTATATGCAAAGACAAAAAATATTTAGTCTTCAAAAAACTTGTATTTTCTAATCTGTGAAATTAAATTATTCCAATAATAGGGAAAAAACGCTGTAGGGATTGGATATTGAAAGTTCTTTCATAAAAGTTTTTAATATAAATAGTTAAAAAATATTCTGAATTTTCAACAAGATAAGATTAAAAATAATATAAATTATTTTATTATATGAAGATATGAATATATAATAGAGTTTTATCACAATAATGATATAGCATGAAAGTATTATTTATTCTGAAATTGACTGATGGTCCTGTAGCCAGTGGTTCGTGGCTGATTTAGATCTTCGATTCTACTGAATGCTTATGCATTTTGACTCGCTGAACCCGGATATTCTCCGTTTGGTTATTGTAAAGCAAAACTGCATAACGTTACATTAAAATACATCCCCAAGACACAATAAATTTTCAAAGTTTAAAAAAATGAGAATCAGCAGCTCAGCGTACACAGTATTGATTTAAATTTACAACCATTTAAATTGTTGGTTTAATCATGTACTTTAAGCTTATAATGGTTTTTGATGGTATTAAGAATAATTTCATATTATCAGTCAGTAGTCAAAAGAAGCTCCTATACGTGCGCGTGGGGGGATGTAAAAGTTGTAGCTGTAAGACCTAGGTCAAAACTTAATAGACTTTTTATTTAAAACATTTTAAAAAATTTGCTGGTATTTTTTTAAGTTAAAAATGCATTTTTATTAAAAAATATTCTTAATAATAATCATTGACACCAATTTCAGACTTTGTATCCGAAAAATTCGAATTCAGAGAGTCAAATACAAAAGAAAAACTGAGGTAAAATTGAAAATCTAAAGCTTATTGAACAAACGATAGTTTTGGCTACAGGACTATGACTGTATTTAATGCAAAATATTTTTTATTTAACTTTTGAATAGTCAAAAAGATATTTTCTTGAGTAGCACGGGTTTTTTTAGTGACACAAATAACCTACCCATGCTTTGCTCATTTTTTTATGCTTTCCATTGAAGACCATTATAGTTCATTAAAGACTAATATATTAGTAGGCTAGCCTACAGGCATAGAAGATGGCGATTTATGTATACCAAAAATTTCAATTCTTTTCTTTATTGAAAGTAAGGTGGATTAAACGCTATTTATACAATTTACTAAAATGTGATTTAATTGCAATACACACGTGTCCACACAGTTGCACACGCACAAAAGAGCCAGTTCCGATAAAACGTTAATTTCCTAAAAAAAAATCTTCTGAGCCATTGATTGATACGAAATTTTTTCCATAGACATTAAAATTAAAATAATCTTAAAATTCCAAATAACAATGAAAGTTGAGACTTGTATAATATTATAGTAATGGAAAGCTTCCTTCAATAATGCAGTATTAACGATGAAATTGAAAACGAAGGTGATTTACCGTCAATATTACTTCCTTTAGTCTCTCTCTTTATTTGCACGACAGGCTTTAAAGCGTCGAAAGACTTAATGTTCCATAAAATGGGCAAACAACACAGGTGAATAAAAAAATAAAAGAACACTTTACATACGATATCGATTATAAGACTAATTGCCGGTAACGTCATAGATGAAGCCTGCATTCACATGCACACAAAGACAAGTACATACCTGGCAAACTTCCGTGCTGTACACAGCAATCAAGTGATCAAGTTATTCCACGCAGCTCGCCGCTAATAATTCGACTCCCGGACATCTCGCGCTGCATATATGAATTTTCGACAGGTGGTGCGATGACCAGTGATGGTATGCCGCGGGGAAAAGGATTGAGAAAAACGAGGAGCTCGAAACGGCGTGCGTAGCCAAGAAGAACGCCGCGGACGAGCCTCTAATTAAAGCGCCAACAACATCCTGCCGTGGAGGTATAAGCGAAACTCTATATATATATATATATATATATATATAACACTCAGCTATCTCTCGCTTATCTCTCCTTCAGCATTCAGGGGCGCTCCTGATCATTTTCGTCCTACCTGCCTATGTGCTTTTCTCCCATTTTCATTCTTTTGCGTATTTTTGCATCTCCTCGCGCTTTCGGAGGGTAAAGCAGCACTTATTCTGTGGATTCTAACGAGCTCGTAGGCGCTGGATATGTGCTTCTACATCCACATTGTGCACCTCTTTCCGAGTTGTCTCTGCCCCTCTCGTCGAAATTTTCTTTATCTGTTTTCTGTTATTCTATACTGGGTGTACAAAATAGGCTTTACTCATGTTGTAATGCGATATGTACAACTATATAATTACCATCGCCCCTTACTGATTTTTAGTGTATTGTATCATACAAAAATTGATAAAAATTGAAGTGAAAAACGACTCGATGAGGAATGTAACTTTATTGCGAAAATAGGAAAAACATTCGGATCCGAAAACGCACTCGTTAAGTTGGACTTGCATAAGAGTTGGAAGAGAGTTAAGGCGACGCAGTGAAGATTTCGCGGGAGGTATTGCATGTAGGTATATACTCCGGCAGGAAGGAGCAATAAAAATGTCGAGGAGGCAGGCAACAGCGACGCGAGAAGGGTTTCGCGCCTTTGAACCTGCACAGGCAGCCTGAGCGAGGAGAAAGAAGGCGGGAGGGGGAGACAGAGAGCTTGTTGCGCGATTTCTTGCCGCTCGATACATGCCCTTTCGCTTTCACCTCCGCGCTCGGAATTAGCATGGCAAAGGGGGCGCCAATTTGGGAGGTCGATAGGCACGGTGCGAAAACCCGCACGGGTCTCCCTCTCTCTCTATATATGCGAACTGCCTTAATTGCGGAAAAAGAGTCGCTGCTACTGCTGCACCTCTTGCGCCCGCGCGCGCAGTATGCGGATATAATGAGGCGAGTCATTATCCTTGAAACGCGCTTGTAGATGCACGCTACCGAACGTATGCGCGAGATCGCCGCACAAAATCTTGGAGAATCTGCTCTCTCTCTCTCTCTCTCTCTCTCTCTCTCTTTCTCCGCTCACTCGCTTGATATTCCGTTTATAGTCACAATTCCAAACATCGCGGGAGCCAGGGACCGCCGAGCAATTACTCGCTCCTGCCGCTGTTCAATTGGGAAAACAGGATTTTCCTGAGCGCACCTGTGTGTATGTATGTTTCGAATATTGATTTATGGACCTCGTTATTTCACCGAGCGCTCGCGCGCGTGCACGCGAGAGAATATTTCGGAATCGGCAATGAGCAAGCGAGGTGTAATCATTTGCTGCGCCGTAATCCTAATTAATATTCAGTTTGCTATTTTCATTGTTTAATTTACTTATAGAAGGAATGTTGGGAATGTTTCTCGATATTAAAAATCAAGCTAATCTCAATTTTTAACTGGCTTTTTAGTATAGCGGAATAGTCTATGGTCATTTTATTTAACCAATCGGCTTTGGTACGATTTATCTCAACGAAATGGAAAGAACAATAAATCTAACTGCATTTTTATGTTACGAGCGCAATTATTGTTTACATAATGTTTATGCTAACTGTTTCTGTAGCAAAGCCAACGCGTGATATGAACCAAATGGGAAAATGCATTAACAGAATTAAAAGAACGTAATAATGAAATAAAAAAGCAAGTATGCGATAGAAATTCGTAAATAAATCGTCCAGGATTTTGTCCCCGTTGCTCCTCCTTAATGCGCTCTCGAGTGATTAAAAAGTTTGCCCGCGCACGCGCACTCGCGTGGTTACATTAGCGCGCGGGAGATACATTTGCATGAAGATATAGCCAAGCGTACACGATACGCAGTCGAGTAGCTAAGCTCACGAGGCCAGAAAAACTATACAAACGAGCGCCCTCGTCGTGAATGCAATTTGTTCTTCGATGCGCGCATAATAGCGCGCCGCTCTCGAGCGAATCGGAGAGAGAGAGAGAAAGAGAGAGAGAGAGAGAAAGAGACGCAATGCGCCGCGATGTCTCTCGACGCAAAAAGAAAGAAGAGAACGAGAAGAGTGAAAATAATAGCGAAGACAGAGAGATTGTACTTGTTAATGCACTGACTTCGTGTGCATGAATTATAGATGCGTGCGCTACACGTGTGTTTGTATTAGTTGTAGATTTACACATAGCACGATAGACGCACACATGTACAAGTAATGCTAGAAATTCGGCCTCATCAATAATATCAAACTTATATGTTTTGCCTTCTGTAAATCGTTTAATTTTAGAACATTTTCTACGCATTCCATTAAGAATCGACAAAAATCACCATGGAACAGTTAGAAAATGTTTACACAATCGTTTTCAATAAATCAGAAAAGAATGACAATTTTCAATAGGGTTGCAGAATTTATAATTTCCTATCAATGTTTTTATATAAATGGAACATTTTAGCTGAAAACTAACTTCGTTTTTTTAAATTAAAGAATAAATAAAGTACAAATTTATTTTATATGGAAGAAAATTGAGAATTTTCATTGTTGATCGCCGTACCCTTTAGATTAGATGATGTGGTGCCGATGGGGGGTGCTAATTGCTTCTCATTACGACACCGATCACACGGATATTTCGCTTTTTTCACAGGACATTTATTGTGACAAGGATTGTTACAGGACGGGCAGATGTTAAGTGGTCGTACGCAAACTTGTTCGCATACGACGCACTTGGCTCGATTGTTTATGCCAGATTTCGTTGACATCGTGACAGCTTCAATATAAATAGCTGTCGCGAGATTAGAACTACTATATTACGTGTATGGTATAGTGTGTATGTGTGTGAGTGCCTATGTGTTGCGCGGTAGTGGTACAATGACTATTTTCATTCGATTTTCTTCCAAATTCAAACGGACTGGAAATTCGAATATGTAAAATTGCTTGGGCTCCAACCGTTGAAAATGTATATATCTGTGTAATAATCAAATGACTATAAATCTCAGAAATAAGACATTATTTTGTTTTTTGTTATTTTTTTTTGAAGGTTTAAAGATGTACTAAAATTAATACAAAATAGTAACTCACAGCTAGATCAGGAGCAAACTTTGGAATATGTTCTTAGTTATAGAAATGTGAAGAATACTGTAAACTCGAGCACTCATTTCAATATATATGTGGCGCATTCGACCCTCAGGCTTATCCCATAACTTGCCTTCAAAGCGCTCCCGCGCTCCTTGATATTAACTCCAACGCTAAAAAATATTGATTTATTTAAAAGGAAATGAAAAAAGTAACTTTTTAAAACTGTACTTAAAATAATGAAAATAAGACTATAGAGAAAATAAATTTACTTATTAGCTTTTTCAGAATTAAAAAAAAGGTTCTTTACAAATTCATGCAAGTGCAAAGTTGAGCAATCAATAGTGCGCGGAGACATGCAAGACGTCAAATAATGAATTTAAGAGTCTTAGCACTGATTTTTTTAATGAATTTTAATTTTTCAGAAATTCGGGAAGAATAAAAATTTTTCTATTCTGCAAATGAAAGCGCGTTATCACAAGTTCTATTTTATTTTTCCAGAATGATATATAACACGTTTTAAAGTGAAATGGTTACCTGCGTGGAGATATTGTATGAGATTTAATATTAGTATTTCAATTGAGTCTCAAATTATTCTGAAACATACATAATTAATTTATATAGGTTATATTAAAATATTATAAAATATATAATTTCTTTAATATAAATATATTGCACACACTCATAAATCTCCAAAGTATCTTGTTAATATTATATACTGTAGTATATACAGTAATTTATTGGCCAGAATAAACCATCGTAGTTCTATATAAATACAGAGTTCTTATTATATCCAGTATAATACATTTCGTAGATATCGTACGTCAATATGTAATGCTATATTCATTTATATAATATAATTATTCGTATTATTATAGAAAAACGATAATCGAGAAAGGCGCGATATAATTAAATTTGTTGTAACCTAATTTTTACAATCCCATTGATCGTTTTAGTTTTAATAATCCAAATTAGCTTTATGTTTGTACTTGTTTACACAAAATACTCTATTTTTCGATTTTATTATAATAAATTCATATAAAATTCTAAATTTTTACATAGGCTTATAGAATCTACAGAAATTACTATAAATCCAAATGGAATTATTCACAACTTGCGACATCTGTGGGCACGTAAATATACTGATTCCCTTCCCTTCACGAAGTTTTCTACCTTACCATAAGTATATGTATCTTCTATGTACGATATACCTGCCAAGTTCTACTGATTGTATCGATAGTCGATAAATATATTACATTTTCTTGTTACTCAATTTAATGAATACAATATATTTGCTTCACACTATTGAAAATTGTTATTAATGTAAAATATAGCATAATTAGAATTTTATAGTAATATTTAAAAACCAAAGAAATAAAGACCCTAAAAAATATTTATTCTGTAATTCATAATTACCTTTCTGTTACTATTCTTTGATTTGAAATATTTCTGATTGTAAAATATTTAATTAGGAACAATTATCATTTTTTGAAAACTTGAATTTATTTTATTGGCATATGTCATGGGTGCATAGTACGATTATTAAATCTTAACACACATATCCATAATTTTTGTTATTCAAATGCTTGGTTGGCTATCCTGTAGAAAATTCTTAAACGAAAATACAAAAATGGCAGCTTTTGTTTTTGTGTTGTTAAATTATATTTTGATTAAATTATATTTGATTAAAAAATTATGAAAAAGAATTCTAAAAAAATTTTAGTCATATGTGAAACCTCGTAGTCAGATCCAGTTCTCATAAGAATTTGATCTTGAGATGCCCTCTCTAACCATGAGATACTAACTGAATAAATAGAAATCTCTCCTGAATCAAAATTGTATTTCTATATTAAGGGTCTTCCGGGATTTGTACTGCGCATTACTTCCTTCCTTGAATCAGACCTTTTTGAGTTCGAAGTTATATATTATCTATTGACTGATTTAATTCAAATAAAATTGAATGGTTAAAATGGAGAAGAAGCGTTAAAACACCTGATATATAATAATAAAAATGTAGTTGTCAAAGCACGTATGATTTACAAGTAAAATAATCGTTGAGAAGCCACAAGATTCACATAACTTTTACAGGTATCGCAAAAAAAGCTGATGAAAATTGCATAATTCGTTAAGAAATTTATTTATAATATACGTTTATATATTGCAGTATAAGAATGCGTTTTCCTAGCAAATGAAATTTCTTTAACAATTGTTCTATAATAAGAAAAATAATCTGCATATGCATGTATAGATGTATGTATTGATAAGGTTAAAAACTGTATAATTTGTTAAATTCGTAGTAAATGAATATCTTACATTTTTGGAAGAATAAATTTTTATAAAACTTACCTGGCAAGAGTACACGATTAATTTTAAAAAAATTCTTATTTTTAATTCATTAAAATTTAGATGAAGTGGAATTTTTTAAATTTAATTAAGAGAGAATGTCCTTCTCTTATACCAGAATACTTGCATAGACTTTTTATCGTTTAGATCATTAATGAATCAAATGTCATATTAATCAGCAACAGATTCCATACAATATATATATTCAGTAATGAATTTTGGTGTGGTTTTTTCACTAAAAACATGATCATTACTATTTGTTTGCATGCTTAATTATGGAAATTCAAAATACGACAAGTGGAACAAAAAAAATTTTGAAAAAAATCATACTGATCTATAGAGAAACATATAATTTTGACTTTATGTAAGAAACATTCTCATATAACATCAAGTCTAGATGTGAAACGGCAATATAATTTACAAAATATGTTCTATTTTAAAAAAGCACAAAAATATATTATCTAAATAAATAACAAGTCACTGTTCATTATACATGTACTGTTTTACGTAGTATGAAGGTAAGCAAATAATAAATATGTGAATAGTGCAACACAAGTATAGAGAAATAACGCAAACGAGCAAAAAAATTGAATCAAAGGACTTAGCAAATACATTAAAGATTTAGCTGCTGACATAAGCAAGGCACAAGATCACAATCGTTTGACACGCGTTGAGATCCGTGTTTGCTCTGACCAGTAAAATCACATTCCGGTGAGTGTAAATACCACCCCTCATGTCTTAGTTGAATCGTTCCCCAGCCGCATAGCGTTCTTTCGTCACGGTCGTCACGGGTAAAGGGTGTCGGGCAAATATTGTCCTTCGTCGTTTCCGTCATCGTAACTCCCTGAAAGCGTGGCTCTCGCACGTGTCGGCCCCGCTAACGGCTCGACGATCCCACACCGATTAAGGGCCACCTTCTTGAGAATACGAGGTCAAAAAACCGTATATCAAATTTAATAGTGTCATTTCTTCATTTCTTTTCGACCAGTACGCGTGTCTCTTGTACGACAATTTTCTTATTGTATTCAACTTTGAAATATTCTTTTAGAAAAATGGGTAAGTTCCTCGACTTTTATTACCTTTTAAATTTACTAGATTTTATTTTATCTAAACTAAAATTTATTTTTTATTAATATTATACAACCGTTACATTAAAGTATTATATTATTATTAGGGAGAACGTTGCCAATACCAGTGTCTTGTCGCGTATGTGGAGATAGATCCTACGGTAAACATTACGGAGTATATTGTTGCGACGGATGCTCTTGTTTTTTCAAACGATCTGTGCGACGTGGAGTTCTTTATACTTGCATAGGTAAAACAATTTTTTAATTTTACATTAATTTTTATTAATCAAGTAATAAAAACAACCATATGAATAAATTATTGTAATAAAAAAATTTTCAAAACTTACTTTCGAAGCTGGAACTGGTACCTGTGTTATTGACAAAGCTCGAAGAAACTGGTGTCCGCATTGCCGCCTAAAGAAATGCTTTGCAGTCAGTATGAATACAGGAGGTATGTCTTCACAGGCCTTCTCAATTATTTTTATTTTAATTATCCTAAAACTGTAAATTATAGTTCATTAGTATATATAATATAGAATATACTTGTCTGAAGCTCTACATACCCACATTAATCACTGAAAAATACTGTCTAATAGTTTGCTAAAAAATATACTGATTAAAATTTCGATTTACCTGAATTTGTATCATGTAAAAATTTCAATTATGTAATCATTGTAACTTTTTAATATTCTATATTACACACTATCAGCGGTTCAAGAAGAGCGGGGTCCAAGATCAAAGAATAAAATCTCTTCGATTGAAACGAACTCTTTCGCAAAAACAGCGGCACAAAAAATCGACTGCTTCAAGAGTAGTATAAGTTCAAGTATAGTAAGACCTGAAATTAGAGAATACTCTTCGACTACTCAAAAATATCACGAGTTACACTCTGCCCCAGATCATCAAACATCTTCACTATTGAATTTATCTGTCTTCCCGAGAATCATTACAAACAGTAATTATTTAGTTGGTAATTTGACTTTTTACTATTCCAATGTACGAGATCAGTTAATGATATAGCACATTTACAGGTGAAGCAATTCAATATGAAGTTGCAGCACAAATATTTCTTACAACAATTCGGGGAGCTCGGCGACATGTTGAATTCGCGTCTATTCCTTTTAATGAACAGAATATAATTTTACGCAAAGGTTGGGCTGCCTTATTTCTTCTTCGAGCTAGTACTTGGCCATACATATTTGATCATTTGCATGCTAGTTCAGCATCAGAAAACGTTGGATTAATTTTTCTGACGACATCGCGAAATGCTATTTTGAAATTACTTCTAGATGACGTTGAATTTTCAGCATTGCAAATTCTATTATTATGCAGAAAAGGTAAATGAAAAATATTTTTCCATTGATAATATTTCAAGAGAGAGTGAGCATATTATGAAGATGATAACATAATAACTTTAAAATAAAATTAAATAGATTTAAACAATATCGGTTTGTCAACAGAATTGGCGGAGTCCACTACCAGTTCAAGATTGCTGTGTAAAGGCCAAGAGATCGCAACGCAAACTTTAATTCATCATCTCCAGGGACGTGAAGACCAAGAGCAACGATTAGTACAATTACTTTTATTACTACCTTTATTAACAGCTTGCTGTCCAAGAGAATTAGCAAACGAACTCTTTACACCTATCATAGGAAATACTGCATTAGATAGAGTTATTGCTTCAATTCGATAATATTATTGGTTATTGGTTTACGTTGTAAAATAATATTTTATAAAAATTTGATTGAAATCTATCAAGATATTTAATGACAATTATCTGATAAATTATAAACCGTTTCTATGAATACATTTATGCAAATGTAAATAGTATAGATTATTGTATATTGTTTGAAAAAGCTTTTTGTTTACTTGTACAATTAGATTTGTGCATTTATTGAAGTATGATCTACCTACAATGAAAATACATAAATGCTTTGAAAGCCTATTAAAACCTCGAATTAGTCATCAAATTTATGAACACAAAATGCTCTAGTTTACACGAGCAAGCTAGCAGCAAATTTGTAAACCCATAATATGAGTAAGAAATGCTTCCACAATGAATCATTAAAGCTCGATTGGAGATTTTCTACTGTTCTGCCTCTTTTCTATTCACGCGTTGAAAGTATAATGGTCTCGTCAATAAATCAATACATGTATATATGGATAAATTAATTTGTATTTTTTATTTAAATTGATTATGAGAACACAAAGAACCTAAATCGTTGACTACTTTATTATAATGTCGTTCGTTACAATTTTGTTGAAATCGTTTTTAATCAGTAATTTTTTCTTTTATATCTTAATATTCGCTGGCGGTAAGTAAATTATGAAAAACTATTAAAACTCTCTATTATTTTAAATGACTTTATTATAAGAATTTATTTGATGCAAATATTTTTAATATTATACTCATAGTAATAAGATATAATATTACGATTTTCATTTTTACCTAAATATAATAATCTGTACAGAGACGTGTGATGATAATCAACCAATAGTCGAATATTATTACTTCAGCGATATACAATATATATTTGTTTCCCAACGAGTTACGTGGGAGGAGGCAAACATGGTATGTGAAATGTATAATGGACGACTTGCGGTATTGGATAGCATGCAGAAAGCAATGTCAGTTGCGGAAGCTATGGCAGAATCAAATATAGGTTGGTAATAATGAATCATTTACTAAACTAACTGATACGAGAAATTAAGTAAAATCTCTAATGAAGTCGTTATATCTAAAATAAAGACAGTATTGAAGTATTTTTTGAAGTGACTGAGAAAAATTTTTTCCCGAAAAGGTTTCTCCTTCGGAACTACTTTTAGATGCTCGAAAAATTTAAAATTGGAGTCACGTTACAGAGACAAAAGAGGACGTGTTTTATAAATATGTTAAAAATAAATGTGTGAATTATAAAGAATGCTGTAAGCGTAAATTAAGATCAGACGTCCAGACCCCAGACATTTGATACTTTGCTCGTACTTTACCAATGCATTGCCTATATATAAAATCTTTTTTACGCGGACAAATAATCATTTTGTTATGTGCAAAAATGTTATAAATTGATTTATGTATTCATATAGTTATTCGACAATCTAGCCTTTACAAAAATATATAAATTTCATATAACTTACCTTAATTTATTAAAAATCTATCTAAATTTTAATAAGTTCTTAAGTTTATTCACACAACATTTTTTGCACTTATACATTAACATTAATTAGAAATATTTTCACAATTGTTAATATAAAAATTTTACAAACAGCTATGGAAGATGCATGGCTTGGTGGTAGACGAATAAATTCCGTCTGGACCTGGGCAGATAATATCAATTCTTCTACAGAACATTATAAGATACCTTTAGAATCTGATTTAGATGAGTTTCCGCCGTGGTCTCGTGAACCTGTAAGACCGATGAAAGAATGCTTAGCCATTGATAGAAGACAGCATTCACATCCGAATTTCATAGATTTAGATTGCCGGCTACTAAGGGCTTTTATATGCGAAAAAAGTAGGTGATATCAAATAAAATAAAACAACCTGTACTAGTATTGGACATATTTAAAAGGAACTTTTTCTATAATTTTTAGAACCGGATGACTCAATGAATAACCCAGTTCCTGCTAAATGGGTTCAAATAAATAGAAACACGTTCACTCTCTACCATGGTAGAGTTACTTGGATAGAAGCCGTAACATTTTGTCGAGCACGAGGCAGTAGACTGGCAGTCATAAAAGATCAAAATGTTATCAATATTCTTGTCAATAGCATGACAAAATCTCGACCAGGTAAATTCATTCAAAATATAAAATGTAAAAATATTTATTATTTAGAATTTAGTCTCCATAAATTTAGAAAAAAGCTTATAAAAATGCATATTTGTTTGAATTAAAGGATGAATAGTAATATTGGTGTTAAATTTGACTGTAGTACCAAACATATTTATTACTATACTTTTTTTATTGCGGTTTATTATTATATAAGGAAAAAATAATTGAACAAAGTTGATCAATTCTTGGAAAAACCAGAGTTATATCTCTTTGGAGTAACCAGTTCCTATCAATGTCACATAAAAATACTAATTCGAAACACGCTTTGAATATAATATTAATGTGAAACCACCATTTCAAAATAATCTCAAATAACATTTTTATAAAAATTCTAGAATTACAACTAGAATATTCAACCGATCAAAAAGTCCTTTTTACAGTAGAAGCATAGTTCTGTTCTTTTTATTTTCGCAGACGTCTTTATAATATATAAACATTTTACTTTAGATACTAAAAGTTGGTAATAGTTAACCATAGACTTAAAAAAATAATCAGAATTGAAAGTTAGCAACCAACCGGTAAATCATAAATTTCAATTTTTTGTAAAGCAATAATGCTAATTAGTTTTGAAAGAAAAAGAATCTGAAAAACACCTGTGGAAATTCGGGTCCATGTCCAGTATTTCACCAAATTAAATAAATCTATTCTCTAATTTGTTTTTTTAAATAATAATTAAATTTGTTAAAACAGATTTTGAAAATGTCTGGATTGGTGCCCGATTTTCACATGGTCAGTGGATGTGGATATCAACGGGAGTAACTTTGAACCCTATGAAAGATGGAGCTGGATATCCACCTTGGCGTTTTGGGAAACCTGAAAAGAATAGTGGCTGCTTACTACTGGATAGACATATTGAAAACATTCCGAACTTTATTGAGATGTTGTGCGACAGAAAAAGGGATTTTATTTGTGAAAAATGTAACAATATATTTTTACATTTATCTTTTCTTCAGAATCATATATTTCATTTTTATAAAAAACTACAATTCTCATAAAACTTGATTTAAGATCCACCGGAAGAATTAGAAGAGTGGATGAATGAGCCTATCAAGTTTTCACACGAAAAAACGATTTTCATAATTTATCCTATTGACAAAACGTGGGATGAAAGCCGTATATATTGTCAAGAAAGAGGTAGTACTTTAGCATACGTAACAAATTTAGCGTTAGCCAATTTACTGGTAACTGCAATGGGAGACCACCCGAAAGGTAAATTTATAAATATTAGTCGCGCTTAGTAATGAATTATAAAGTCACGTTTATTATTAATATATTAGTAAATTTTTAATATGGTTATTGTTGAAAGAAATATCTCATGTTTGGCTTGGTGGATTGTATCAAAGTAATAGAACTGAATGGAAATGGGTTCACAATGATGACACCATTAATTCTATGTCAGATGATTCTGGTTTTCCACCATGGGCTGAAAGTGTTAACCAAGTTGATGTATTTGGGGAGGAATCATTGTGTTTGAATTTAGATCGTAGTGATCACAATACGGCACACTTTTATGGCCTAGATTGTGGAAGCAAACAACCGTTTGCTTGTTTAATAAGTAAGAATAAAAATTGAATTATGATAGGATAAATGGCCCAATATATAGACGGTCACCAGTGATAGATGAATCACCGTTAATTATTAAGTAACTTGAATTTTTAAGCCAAAGTATATATTATAGTAGAAAGAAGTATTAAAAATAAATTTTATATAACTTTTTATTGCGGACTATCTATTAACACTAAGTTGTGAAATTAATTTATAAGATCGTCTATTTATTGGGGTTTCGTCTTCTCTAACCGTTTATCTATTGGGACTTTTACTCTATTCTGAAAAAGAATTTCAAATAAAATGTTGTAGATTGCGCAATGCCGCCTTCTATCCAAAATGGAAAATGGTCTTGCAATGATACTTCGGCAATGAAAACTTGTACAATTGAGTGTGATCCGGAATACTTTGTAATGGGGTTAAAAAGTGTAAGTTGTACCATTAATGATGGATGGTTCAACAAAGAAAACTGGCTGGAATTTCCACTTTGTTTAGGTAAAAAAAATATTGGTAAAATATTTTAAATTAATGAAAGAAAAACTCCGTCAAAAAAGCTCATTTTACTCTCATCTCCACCATTATGGTCATTTTACTGCCTGATAAGCTTAGTAAAAGTGGCATCAGTACAGATATATAAAAATGTTAATTTATTACAATTACAGATTCCAAAGGATATTTGAATCGTTTTATAAGATCATTAGGTCAAGACATGCAAAAAAGTTCAGGATATTATATCATGTTATCTCACTTAAATGAAAAAATACAAAATATTGCTTTGGATTTTGTAGAAGAAATAGTAAGGATTTTTTCGTAAGTTGTATTTATCATACTTTTACATAAGTCTAAAATATTTATGCTTAATAAATATTAAAATTTTTCTTAGTGTTAGCAATTATCTGAAAATGGGAATGACGAACTACATTACAAACCCAAAAAGCAAAATTTCGTATACGCAAAACAATACGTGCACAACTTTAGAATTTCTGTCTTTGATGAAAACACAATTTAATAATGGAAGAATAAATGCTTATGATGCGAATACTTCAGATTACTATACTGATTGGTATAAAGATATTTTAAAACATAACGAACATAGAACTGTTATAAGTAAGTAGATCTAGTTATAGTAAGTAATCTGTGTATATAGATTAAATTCCAAGTTTGTAAATAGTACTAATGCTCATGAAAATTCGAATAATAAATTTCGATTATAAAGCATAAAAAGATTTGTTTCTAACTAAATCATTAATAGTAACAATTTTTGCGGCAAAATAATTCGTATATTTAAAATGAAAAATTCATTCATAATTTTAACATTTTAATATAAATTTTAGTTACCATAATCGATCCAGCTGGTGTTCAACAAAATCAAGAAATTTTCGAACGTTTAAGAGCGTTAGGACATTATGTTGTTACAATTGGTTTGAAAGATGATTGGACATCTCTTTTGCCAGTTACAACAATTGGATACGATCAACGTTTAAATCTGAATTTATTAGATGAACAAGAATTCGAAACTATTGTTGCAGAATTGAAAAGTAATATTATAATATTTATATATTGTTTTATTTTAAATAAAATGTATTGTATTAAAACAAACCTTGAATTCTTTAAAATAAACATGAAAATTTATTAATTCAATGTGAAAATCGTTGTCATGACAGTTAATAGATATATGTATTTATTAGTAACTGATTTCGTATTTTTACAGAAATGAAAAAGAGGCCTATAATATGTACTACTGATTCAGGTTTACAAAATTTATCAAATTCATTTGAAGATGCTCCATTGTCCGAAGCTGATACTGACTTTACAGAAGGTTTATATCGATCATCTTACACAGATATATAGATTTGAACGCCCTTCTTTTTAGTAAAAATTCATGTTTACAATTTCAAAATAATTACGCTTTCAAAAAAATGAAAATATATAAAATTGCGTTACTGATAGTATAACTGCAAGATGTACAAATAATTGTCAAAATTACAATTTAAAAAAGTTGTAAATGTTATGACTGGAGAAAGCTCTAAAACTGTTTATCATTAACTGTTATTTTTTTATACAAATTGAAACCATAATTCTTAAAATTTTTAATGATTGACCGTTTGAATTTCAGATGATGCGACGGTATCCAAAGAAATAACCGATGTATCAGAAGGTAATTTATTTAATAATTACGTAATCTGGTAGAAATCTATGAAAATCATACATTAATGTTGTATATTATTTTCTAATAGAAGATTTGGCAGAAAGTAGGCGAAAATCTAGTAATACTAATGTAAACACTAACATTAATATAAACGAATTTAATTCAGCACTAATCGATAAAGGAAAAGGAGACGCATTAGGATCTGAAAATAAAGCGGAAAAAATAGAAGAAAAACAATTAACACCTAAGGAAGAAATATACCGACGAATTTATATGGACAGAGAAAAAACTAGACAAAAAGAAAAATCATCACAAAATTTTACAGATTAGTGACAGAAATTAAAATCAGCAAAGGAAACTTATTATAAATTTCTAGAATTTAAGATATACAATTACGATACCATTTTTTATATTAAACTATTTAACAAAATAATTGTGCACAATTTCCTACATTTTATTTTACGTTAATATTGATTAATAGCATTGTATCATATATAAATAATCAGTCTGTCTAGCGGCCCAAATTTCGCGTACGCGAAAAGTAGTTTACGCGAAATGACGCGAAATGATGCGCAGCACCCATTATAGTGTGAAAATTTTTCGCGTTTTTCGCGGCATTAAGAAAATTTTCCGGCAAGCTTTCGCGTCAACAACTTTCGCATTTTCGCATTAACAATTTTCGCGTTTTCGCGTTAACAATTTCCGCGTTTTCGCGTCAAGATTAAACATTCTTAATGCAACATTTTTCGCGTCATTTCGCGTTATTACTATCGACTATAAGTCTTCACGTGACTCTAAGCCTTAGGCGTCCAAGGAGCCTATCCCAGCTTCTCTGTGCGTAACTATAAGTCTTTACGTTACCTTAAGCCGCGTGCATGCGCATAAACCCATTTCAGCTTCTCTTGTCGTAACTATAAGCCTGAGCGTGATTCTAAGCAGCGCGCGTGCCCATAAGCCTAACACAGCTTCTCTGTACATAACTATAAGCTTTCGAAAACGTGTCAGAAAGCCTAGTTACACCGCCACAATCGCCCCCCCCCCTCCCACCAACATAGTGATACCACAAAAACTTTGCGCACTTTCCAAGTCAGTTACTGTTTGAAGGCAACGAGTTTGAGGGGAGAATTAACTTGAACACTAATTGCTTAATCTGTATTTATTTTCAAACACAA
>JAWWEQ010000055.1:25260259-25280865 GCA_035583055.1 Torymus tubicola
GCGAGGCGCAGCGCGGCGAAGAAAAGGCGCAGAGCAGCGCAGCGCAGCTCAGCGCGGCACTTATGTACATTCACCCTAATTAGCGCGCGTCATTTGCGTTCAGCCGCACGCGCTCGCTTCTCATCGTCGTTGGCGTATGCCCCCACTGTGCCTGTGGCTACTTCCAACCAATGAGAGGAGTGAACGCGTGCGTCTGAACGCAGCCGAACGCGAACGGACGCGCTTATGTGACCCATGCCTTAATACGAAAACAACAATATATATATCACACCAGATACCATTAGTATAGCAGTCCACTATACCTCAAAATATTATTCTGTTGTGAAGTGCATCTATTTATTATTGTGCAAAAATGGAAACTAAAGCAGAAAATCTTGTAGGAAGTCAGTTGAATAAGGAATTGGATGAGGGTGCAATCGATAATAAAACCTTATCAGAATTATTTGATAATGGATTCAAGATGTATAATGATATTAACAAATCTACTGAGCCAACAAATAGTGTACAAACTCAGGTAAATTGTCATGAGAAAATAACATTTCTGTTTTGAATGATAAGTATTTTAGTTACAAATATTTATTTGACATTTTTAGTATTTAACCTTCTTGGAATAAATACCTTCAACTTTTTAAGAAAAATGATACTATATTAATAAAAAATGATGTTGCTGATCTTTAGATAATTTTAATTTTTTACCTTTAGGTTAGCTATTGCAAATTTAGTAAAGTTAAATTGAAACAATATACATATTAAAATAATAAATCACTTTTGATTCAAATAGTGGTATAGTTTCCTTATCTAAATGATGAGGAGAATCTATATAATATAATAGCTTTTAAAGCAGAAGTTCTACAATAATTCAATATATTCAAGGTATAGAAATGACGATAGTCTTTATGAGACAATATATGAGTTTTTATTGAGACGACGTTTCGGTGATTTTTGTCACTGTCTTCAGGTCTTAGGTCTAGTTAGAATTAGTCCATTGAACTTCGTTAAGTATTAACGCCAAATAGTTCTATTTACTGTGATTTCTTCTTTGTTTTCTTTTTCTGATGAAAAATGAAAAAGAAGAATACTATAGTATTAATCGACAGTAGAAATATATAGTGTGCCTGAAATTTACTTTATTTTAGCAGTAAACTTTGATTATTTTATTATCTCTATATTACACATAATGTACTTATTGATAAATAATAAATGATATATGATAAAAATGCAAATTTATGAAAAAGTAGTATTTAGGTAATTAAATTATTTACAATATCTTTTTAATGATTATGTATAAGAATTTGCAGACGTAAAAATTAAACCTTAAATCTAAATATTTAAGTATTTATTACTTAAAAATAAATTAAGTCTTTCTATTTTCAGTAAAAAATTTCAAAAAATTGTACACGTCCTTTATGTAGCCTATGCATATTTACTGTATATTTTATATTGTATAAGTTTATTATAAATTATGTGACTTTTTGTTTTAACAAGTATAAAAATTTGTATTATGAAAGTGATTTTTATGTGTCTATTAATTAAAAGGATTTTCATTATTTGGCATTAAAAAAAAAATTAGAATTTATTAATAATAACAATATGAATGAAATACTAAGATAATTTACTCACCTAAAATAATTTATTTAGGCAGCAGTGAAACGTGTTATGAACATTTTTGAAAATGCTACAAGGATGGTATCACTTCTTGACATGTTCAGTAGTAATGAAAGTTTTGAAGACATTGCAACTGAAGACATAAAATATTTTTTATTGCCAGCATTACTTGGAACTCTTACAACAAAAATATGTGGAGCAGATAACCGGATGCACATTGTTGAAGTTGCAGAAATTTATTTTATTGACTTTTTAAAACGTTTAAAGTCATATGGAATAATTGACATTGATATTCCTGAAATTAATAATGATGAAAAGAAAGAAGATGGTACTATTGTACGCAAAAAGTCAGAAGCTGAATTGATCACAGAAATGGTATGTATTTCTTACATACAAATTATTATGACTTTGAATTTAAAATGTTTTAATTTAATTTGAATATTGAAGGTAAACAAAAGAAATACCAAAATTCAAAGGTATCAAGAACAGAAAGAACTTGAGAAAAAATTAGAAGTGCTGAGAAATAATTTAGATAACCCTAATATTGATGATGAAACTAAGAGGGAGTACTTCCTTATACTTATTAAAGTTTTTGCAAGTCAAGCTATTGACGAATTAAACTCTTTAATTGCAGAAAAACCTATTTTAGAGCACATGATGGCGATCAGTCGTGATCCAGAAGCAAAGAATTCATTAACTCCTAAACATAAAGAACCAGTTACTAAACTTCAACCAATTATTATTACAAGAGATGCTGTTCAAAAACAAGTTTATGGTGCTGGTTACCCAAGTCTTCCAGTTATGACTGTAGAAGAATTTTATGACAAAAAAGTTAGAGATGGAGAGTAAGTAATAAGATAAAAATATGAAAAAATATAATTTGAAAACATATGGCTTATGTAAAATTTTAAATTAATATTTTAATACTAGATGGCCAGAAAACGCACAAAGAAATCAAATTGGTTCTAAAAGTTTACAAGATGTGGCTAGTGGCAAAGTTAATGAAGAATTGGAAAAAGATAGAGAAGAAAAAGAAAAAGAAGATCTTATTGATAATGATGACCCAGAAACATTAGCTAGAGCAAGAGCACAAGATGAATATAAAGATACTCATCGTCGTGGTTGGGGGAACCGTCACAATAGAAGTTAAATAATATTCATAAATTGTATATTATAGGTGAATCTATAAAAAATGAATCATAGAATTTTAATTTCATTTCATTACTAATTTTTTTAACATTTTTATTAATAAGTATGATATTATATTTAAAACATAAAACACTTAATACTTTTATAAATTAATAAGCTTAAAACATATTTGTAATTTATATGATTAAGCCAATAATAATAATCTTTTTAAGAAGTATTTTTTTATCTATATATATTGATGTTAAACTATTATTGGTTATCTCCTATTTTTAACAACTACTAAAAAAACATAATTTAAGGCTCAATATATTATCTATAAAACAAAGAATATTATAATGCATTTATCAATATGAAATTACAAAAAGTGATTTGAAATTATGACTGTAAATAAATGTTGCATTTAAAAACTTTTTCTACACCACAAAGCAAATTAATTTTCAAATAAATAATTATAGATTAGCTTCAATAAGTAAAAGTAGTAAGAACGCTGAACGGTGAAGTTGATTGAAAGATATGAGAATTTCCAGTAGTACTGCAGGTATGAGTTCATCAGACTTCTAACAGAGTCATAAAAGTAAATTTACCGTACGACTTATGTAGTACGATTACAACAGACTTGTAGTATAGATAGTTTCAAAAATTTACTGGTTCCGTTTTTATCGTGACATATGTCTGCCATGATTCCGTAGTATGAAACAACAATCATTTTTCATTCATCGTCCTGTCATGATCATACTGGACATGGACAGGTATTAGTTAATCACTATTTTTTTTACCTTTTATATACTTTCTGCTACAATTATTCTATAACATAAAGTAAAACTTTTTTTACGCAATCCTTATAGCAATTTTGACGTGATTTTACTGCGCGAACTAACGCGCTGTGGATAATTCTTAATTATCTATTATTCTGGAAAAGTTTTGGATATATTTCTTACGTAATTTAGTCAACAAAGCTGTGTAAGAAAAAAAAATAAAGGAAAAACAGTCTTAGACAGAAGCAATCTTGCGGAAAAACTTGTAGATAAATTAACAGTTTATTGCAAACTGTCCATAAGAAAAAATTGTAATTTAGTATCAAAAATAAAAGATTCTATATGGGTTACTTATTTTCATTATAACTCGACGAATAAATCTCGTAGCACGAAAAGTACTCGAGCGGTACTGAGTAATGGTGCAATGAGCTTTGGCTACCATATACACACAAATACTTTGTCATTAGGTACAAAGCCTATTTATGAGAAACTTAGTATGGATGTCATTAGTGCGATATGCTGGTGGGTTCACCGAAAATAACTGATAAAATACTTACTGTTAGTTCAAGAATAATAGAAATTGGTGCTTTTTTTATCCTAAGGGTTACAGCTATCCAAGAAATGGTGCTTATTATGTTGCAGCTTGCACTTTCAATGGAGGAAAGTCTAACTATATTGCACAGTTTGTATGTCAAATTTGACCGTAATAGCCACGATTAAGCGCAGAAAAGATATACATTGCATACTCGTAAAACTGAAAAGAGAGTAGAATCTACTAATCAAGCGACGAGAATCTGCCGTAGGAACGAATTTTTTTAATATCTTTCAATAAAAATGTATGTAATGTTCAAATGTTACTCTTTCAAATACCATAATTTAAAATAAAATAATTTATTTAGTTTGTTGGAAAAAAAATACAGAAAATATGCTTTTTGAACATAATCTGTAATTTAAATAAACCGTGAGAGAGTAAGGAAAATAAAAATATACACTTTTAATGAAATTAGTAAATATTTACTTTTTCTTTGGCACTTTATTAACTTGTAACAAGTATTATATTTACATTTTCTTAATTTAATATGGCGTGAAAATGAATATTACTACACTTTACAATGCCTACATGGAAATGATATGTAAAGTAATTTTGATTGACAAAAATAAATTATTGCCACTAATTATATACAATGACCGACAGGATTTTGACATATTTTAAACGTTTTCATAACGTTTAAATTACTTATAAAGTTGAAAAAACCATAACTTTGTTTTTGACTGCAGTAGTTCTAATAAATAGTACAAAGAATTGTGTTTTACACAATTTTAAGAATACAGATTATTTACGTAAATTAACGCACCATTGAAGGAGATTGCTGATTTACTTAGCACTTCAGGTAGTTTCAAAAAATTAGTCTTGGTATTAAAATATAAGTAAACAATAAATATTACTAATACTTGTAAAGAGGTTTTTTTTAGACATCTTTATAATTACGTTTTGATTCGTTGTATGAATCAATTGTTTGAGAAACGAAAAATAATATTCGTTTTCCTATTCAAACTTATTTGAATTTCCGATGTTTTATAAATAAAGTATATATTCGATACTTAATAATTATCTCTCATTGTTGTCAATTTTATGTCAACAGACAGAAAGGTGAATAGAACATTTAGACACTTACAAATGTAAGGCACTTTCTAGAAGTTATTGCACTACAATTACAAAATCCTACAAAAAATTAGATACAAATAGCACTTTAATATGAGTAAGACTTTATGCTATTGAAGTTTATAACTGTGATCAAAAGATCAATAAAATGAGTATACTTGATGCAACGAGTGGTTGCCTTTGAGGTTTGATTTTTCAACTTAAAAACTTGTAAAAAGGCACTGTTGTTATAAGAAATATAAGAGCACTCATTAATATCACTTCAAGTGACTTCAATGCCAATGATAGTATTATCAATAATACTTTTTCTTGAATTTTCGATACCGTTCTTCTTTGGCCTGCCTTCGAAGCTGGTTGATTAATTCACTTGGTACATCCCATAGTCTGTCAAAGTTTGTAAGTATAGCTTCAGTTACTTGACAACATATAGCAGCCATGTTTACTTGGGCACTCAGATCAGTTCGATCTCTTGGATAAATATAACGTGGAGGGAAAAGTGATGGAGCCACTATCATGGCTACATTATGGATAGACATTTTATTTGAGTCTTGATTTTCTATGACAAGTTTAAGAAATGTCAACAGAGCCTTCAATGTACAACGGTGCTCAATAGGAAGTAATAGCACCAACAAATTTAACGAGTACGAGAGATCACTAGGATTCTTAACACCTAAAAAAATTATCAGTCTCATTGATAAAATGAAATTTCATTACTTTAATTCAAAATAAAATATAAAATATATACCGTGCGTTTGATAAAATGCATCTATGAGTTCTACAGTAAGAAGGGGTTGCGGCAAATCCCGTAATAACTTTTTCAAAACTACTGATAAATCATGGCACGGCGTACGTTTAAAAAGTTTATCCACTTCTTTAGGCTTACAATAAAAATCAGTTTCTAGTTCCGTACATAATATTTCAACCTAATAAAAATATTTAATTAATTTGAATGAAAACGTTATTTTAATATTGAAAAATAAATGAATAGCTGTTAACTTTAATAGTATGTGTATTTCTGCAGGATATTTTTTGTTTACTACGTTTGCAATTTCAAGAAAATTTAAAAATGCGTACTTTTTGCTTATGACCACCAACGCGAAGAATTCCTTCTTCTTTAACACCTCTACTTGTCAATTCATGAAGAATTTTTTGAAATACTAATGGTGTATTGCTTTCTTCACTTGTCAGTTGATTATCTCTAAGTAACAGTGTAGATAGAGACACCCCAAATAAGTTTCCAGCTATAAATATTGGAGAAAATACATAAATATCGTTTTCAAGTTTATGTTTTTAATTACAAATTTTAAAATTTTCATTCACACTTACATTTTCTTCTACGTTTATTTGGCTTTCTTCTTACAAGAGGTAAGTTGTATTTATCAAAAACGGCTGTAAGTTCGAGCCATAATAATGGTTGTAATCTAGTAAGATCTCGTTGAGATAATAATTCTATTCCTTGCTGCGTATATCCATCATCAAGACTAATATCATTAGAGTCCCAATCTTGATTTTTTGTTTCATTGGCTCTACACATTTCTTCAAAACTTAAATGTCCGTGTGAAGATGTTCGATTTAAAGGACGAGTTATTATATTTTCGTCTCGTGGTCTTGAAGAACCATGCAAACTACTGTGACTTCTTGTAACAGTTGCATGACTTCCAGAATTTCTTCTGTAAAAAGTGAATTGTAAATTGAATAACATTGAAATTTCAGTAAGATAAAATTATTTGACAAAAACCTGGAATCTTGAGAGGAATTTAGTTTTTCTATTGGTTCTGAATCTGTATTTGCAACTTCACTTGGATCACTACCACTAAGCCTTTGAATTGTTGGGCGAGTTAGATGTATTGTTCCCAGTCTTTGATAGGCAGTTAGTTTTATACCCTCTATAACGTTTGTTTACTTTTAGAATTTTAAGTAATTTAAAGTGACGTTCACACAAATGTATTTAATTTTACCAGAATCACCACCAGCTACATCCCCTCTATGAGACCAATGTCCAGAACGCCGAAAAATTTCTTGAATAGGTAAAGAAGTTGAATTTGGTATAGAATTAGATGTACCTGGAGGAGCACTTGGTAACCTACGAATTCCTTCTTTATTTTCATTCAAATTTCTATGAAACATTGATACAAAACTTGGAACATTGGAACTGAAAAAATAAGTAATAGTGAATATTAAAATAATAATAATAATAATCAATAAGAACTGTAAAAATAAGTTATTTCAATTGGAATCATTGTATTTATACAAAACTTATATTCCTATTATTTTAAGTATTTTTATAAATTTTTTATCATAATAATCTTTGAAAAAAATGTATTTATTTCAAAACTTTAATATTGTATAAATATTTATTATGAAATAATTACTGGAAACTAGTCTGTTTCTTACTTGTCATGATGTGGTGCAATTACAGTAACAGTTGGTGGTGAGGGAGGTGATGCACTTTCTGGTGTTTCTCCAGATACAGAGTCAAGAGAATCTGGAGTAGCACTTCTTGACCTAGTGCCAGTACTTGAAACCTATAAAATTAAAAAATTAATATCTAGTACAAAAGCATGGTCTAATTAAAAAAAAAAGTAAAAAATAATTAAAATCTACCTCAGCATCTTTGAAAACATCTCTGATGTCTGGTTTACGAACTCTTTGTCGTTGATTATATCTTTGTTTTACCGTATGATTAAGTGAACGCACACGACGTTTAACTGCTTCAGCCTGTGCACGTGACAATGGACGCACTGCTGCACCTAATTCTTCTGGCTGTATTTCTCTACCTTCTTTCCATGGTTCAGTGAGTTCCCCTAAACCAGCTGCTCGCAACCATTCAGCTTCTTCTTCACCTTCTAATTATGTTTATTAAAATATTTTAATAAAATAATTTTATAACGTATATTATGTATCTATATGGTAATTTTTAAACATACCATCAAAACTCCGAGGACTACATTCTTCATCAAGATAGTCATCTAAGTTTTTGGTTTCTTCCAATACTTTTTGATAAACTTCCCAACATTCATGAGGATTTGTAGATCCACTGAAATTTGAAGTATGACTCCTTTCCATTTTATAAAGTTATAGTATTATTCAAAGAAGAAGGAACAATCAAGCTAGTCAGCTTTAAATGTTAGCACTCATCATGCACCATGTTTGTTAAATGACTTAAAACTTTCTCAGTTTGTTTAGTTCCTAAAATAAATTAATAAAATTATTAATTTAAACTTTTTGATTAAAATTAAACATATTTCTTATCTTACAATAAGTAAAGTTACTGGAGTGTTACAATAACAGTTCAAAGAAATTCAAATCAATATCATTTAAATTATTAGAAAATAAATTAATAAGAATAACATTCTTTTTATCAGCAACACTATCAATAATGAAAAATTTATACACATGAAGACATTAATTAACCCACAGTGTACATCAATTGCTATTAATGTTATGCACATTGCATTGTTAGCAGAAAGTGTGTTGCAAGACACTTTGTGGAGATGTTAAACAATTGCAGTTACGTAACACTAATGGGATACCTAAAGAGTAAGAGTCTTCTGGTAAAATTATGCAGTGTCCAAGGTATTGAATTATTTTGGCCTTTTGCAATGAAACTGAAGTATTCTATAGAGCTTTCTATGGAGAAATCCGTAAATTAGACAGAAGAAGAAGTAGCACAAAAAGAGATTAAGATTGGACAGGAAAGAAAAACTGAACTTAGAATAAAATCTAGTGAACGTTTCGTCTCCACGCGTCTAAAAGTAACTAAATGAACAATGCAAAAAAGAAAAAGTGAGAGGCTGCAAAGAGAAAGAGAAACGTCTGAAAGGAAAAAAGAGAGAATCAAAGAGAGGAAAAAGGGGGACAAGTTAGCGTTCAGCGAAACAGAACGCGGTCGGACGGAAAAACAATATCCGAGAGTTGTCGAAAAATCTCGCCTGACAGCCGCGACGAGTGCGTTACCTTTCCAGCTTTCGTGAAAGAAACAGCCGTCGTGCCTGATCGCACAGTGCCGCAAGGTGTTTCGATTTCCATTAAATTGCGAAACCTAACCTCTGCTGCTGCTGCTGCTGACAGCTCGTCCCTCGCGGCGGATTCGCTGCCGCGGCGCGATAACGATTTCGCAGGTGAGTAGGCGGCGATGCTGGCGACTCACCACGTGAATGGGAACCGAATGTTTACGAGGATTCCTTGGCTTTGTCAATGACGTGTGCGCGAGCATTCTTTCATCGAGAACGAAAATATTTCCACTCTCTTGATCTCTCTCTCTTTCCTTTTCTTACGAACTGGCTCCCCTCTCAGACTGCCGCAACTCTCGGCTCCGTACCTGCTCTCCGCGCGTTCTTGTTTTTTTTCTCTGTCGCTCTCCTTCCTTTTTCGATCCTTCCGTCTCTCTTTAGATACCAGGCCGCTGAGACTCGTTCTATAGGTGCGGCGGAGGCGGCGATGCGCTTTCGAAAAAACACTGTCGCGAATATTTAATGAACGGAGAACGCACACACGTACCACAGAGGGACTCGCGCGTTGTTTACTTATAAGCACAGCGCGCGATAACTGCGTATAAGAGGTACTGCTGCGGGCGCAGCACCCATACTCTGCTTTCGCAATGTATGCAAAACAATGAATTACGAAAGCGCGCGGCAGTCCACACAGCTGAAGCAGTTGACGGGCTGGAGCCCCGGAGCACGAGATACCTCGACGGCCGCTGGGGGCCGCAAACGCAGTCGCAACTTGCGGGTGAGCAAAGCAAGGTGCGTCTGCCCAGAGCGCGCATAAGTACACAGGAGTGGAGAAAAGAAAAGCGCCTTGGACTCGCGCTCACTGCTCACTTACTGAGCGCGCGTCCGCGAGAAGCGAGAGTCGCGAGGGCCGTCGATAGCTGCGCGCGGAGGCGCGGGCGGGAGAGGAAGGAGGAGGTATAGGTAGGGGCCCGCGCGGGAGAGTAAGAACAGAGAAGGAACAAACGAGACGTTCTTTGCGGGCGTTCGCGATCCGTACGCGCGCCTAGCAAGTACGGAAGGAAGGGGTACCGTTTATTTATTCGTAAAACGTGTCGCTCGCGCCACTCGCCTCGGCTTATTTCGATCGTAAATATGTATACTTATACTTTGCGCGCTCACGCACACACGCGAAACTTTCGGAGCGGCCCGCAAAAGGCATGCCGGAAGAGAAGAGTTTTGCGCTTCGCGCGAATCGCTCGGCCGCTTTTTCCAGCTCAGTGTTTAAGGACGCCTGCTGTAAGTCCGATCGCGCACTTTCGACTTCTTTCGGGGAATGCGCGCGCCTCGCTCTCTTGCGCGCGCGGACCGACCTTTCAAGGAAACTCGAATTCCTAGAGCCGTGACCAAAGACATTATGTCGAGTGTCGCAATATCGCGCGCCACTCGCGGGATGAGCAAGCGTAAAGCTATTAAGACACGCGATAATATTTTTCTTTACGATTAAAATTCTCTCGACGAACTCTCAATTGGCCAGCGAACGGATGCCCAGTCGTGCATCTTAATGCTCAGCAGTGATTATATTGCCGCTAGAAATTCGTACCGTTTATCGTCTATTATTCTTTTTGACAAAGTTCCGCTCGCTGTATTGAGTGCCTCGGGCCGTTTAGTATTCGAGTAGCGGCTTACACTCCAGTTATTGATATATAGGCGGCTCCTAACGGACGCGTTAACAGATGCATTCGTTGGGTGAATCTAAATTTCAAATACCACTGCGAAATAGATTCTTTTCGTTTACTCTTTATTGTTAGGCGTAAATATTTTTTCTCAAACGACAATAGGCGCTTTGTTTTTCTAGCATTTAAAAGTGTCAAACAAAAAATAGTTGTATCTATATGAATAAGCACAGCTACATACCATTTATACTAATTGGTGGGCTTATAATAGAATTTGTAAAAACATCTCTTCATTGTTTCTTTCCTAAGTTTACTCTTGTAGGCTACCGCTGTTGAAAAATGAAAGTAAAATTTTCAATTTCAACGAAAAGTATAATTTCGATGCATTTTCTACAATTCATTAAAAATCATAATGAATATTTTAAGAAAGGCACTTTCCTTTGTACAATTTCAGAAATTAATTGTTGTGAATTTCTTTTTCTTTCATCATAGAATGAGAGAATGTTAATCAAGTAACCACACTCTTTATGAATTCGACGATAAAGATTTTATTATCAATACAATCCCTACTAACATATTCAAGTGATTTACATTACTTTCTTATAAAATTGACTCCCCGCAAAGATCGTTTGAATCGAATTTTGTACGCAAGCTTGCAAGTATATTTTCAGTGATTCACTACATCATTGGGTGGGCCTTATATCATTATAACCTGATATTAAAAGCTAACAAGTATAGTTTTAGGTATCACACTTTTATATATATTACCGCTGGTTGCAGCCTTGCCATTACGCTGCTGATAATAAGGTACTTCAGTCTACATATTAAAGTCTCGAAAACACATGAAAGACTGGTAGATAAACTCTTTTTATCATCTGTTTAAAGAGTTACAATATTTCCATTGACATTTTTCAGTACAAATGAATGTTTTGAAAAGAAACAGAAGAAAAGGCTGGAAAAAGACAAGCGTTGTTTGTTGGAAAATGTATTTAAAAGTCAGAGAATAATTATAATGTCTCGAGTGGTTAATTAGCAACGGAAAGCGATTGCGAGTGATGAATTACCGCTAGATAATAACCCTATACGAATGTCTAGAAACTACACGCGCGGAAAATGGCGTGGGGTGAGCTGCAAAAGTCAAAAAGAAAAATAATTTATCGCTGCGGTGTAATTCGGAGAGACGCGCGTCAATCGATCAGGTGGGCGTAGCATAGCCGCGTAACGGATTATCGAGGCAAGTGGCATTATAAAAAGAAGGAGAGCGCCGTGGAATATAAACTGCCAGCACGTTCTTCACTCTGAAATTCCTGTGGGCTGCCTATGGAGTTTGTGATTGCTATGTGGTCAATAATTGGGACACTCACCTTGCGCACGAGCGAACGGCAGCAGGAGCAGCGGCGAGAACGACAAGCGGAGAACCTGTTGCTCGGCTCGGCGTGCCCGCGTGCGCAAAGGAAAGGCGCGAGAGAGCGAGGGAGCGAGAGAGGAAGAAGAATATTGCACGGCCGGAATATAGGTGTAGATGTACGTACATATGCGCGTGCTCCGAATGGAGGAGCAGAGAGGGAGAGAGATTTCTCGCGGAGGAATTACGACACGCGCGCCACATATACATGTACGTCCACACACGAGCGCGCGCGCAGGAGTCGCTTCTGGCGGTGGCAGCGGAGCGCGACACCTGCGCGCTCTCAATGAAATTTCAGGGCCGAGCGAGCACGGCATCTGTCAGCGATCCGAGCGCGCGATAAACTCTTATATGTACGCGTGTACTCTATATCTATATAGGTATATGAAAGCGAACTTGGCATGAGCGCCTCGCGAGATGGACAAGGAGCGCGAGCTCTGTTTGCCGATCAGTTCCCCGCCAGTCTTCGCGATCAGCGATTTCTAATAGCAATTTTATTTCTGAGTCATGCGCTCTTCATTATCAGAGCTGCATTGTCGATTCTCCGATTTTAATTTAACATCGCGATTCTTTGTTGTGTAAAAATATTAAGCAAACTGAAAAAAGTACCGAACTCGCAGCTCTTCTTGCGAAAGAACATCGTTATTACGATCACCAAATACCTAACGCAGCTAAATATTTTTCTAACTCGAACAAACACTTCATTAACTCAATTAACACGATTACTTAATGAATAAAGATAACACATATATCTTTCTTCATATTATAAGTATCCTTTTGGCACCTGGCTTTTTTCACTTTGTAAACCGAAATATTTCTTTGAAGTGAACTTCATTAAAACTTCTTATATTATTTTTAGTAAGGAACAACTGAACAATGATAATATAAAGTATAATTTTTATAACGCATAAAAAAGCGTTATCAGTAATTATGATGTCACTGTTATCATAAGACTTGATAATGAAGAGATCGTTAATTAAAATTTTTCTTAAATGATATCATTTTAGTCTAAAATTAAACATTTAGTATTCTTTAACGAGTTTATAAAAATTGAAAATACAAAAGACATTTTAAAAATGTCTATAAACATAACATTTTTAGGGATACCTATATTAGTCAAAAACTTTCTCAAAGTTAAAATTTACGTGATTTATGTTGAGCTTGAACGATGAATGAAATCATCAGTTTACTTATAATCTTTAACAACTTAAAGTATTGTTATTTCAGAACTTACAAAGAATCTAATAATAAAATTTTGATAGTTATTCTCATTAACGCTATTAAATACTTTGAAAAAGAGAAAAATTGTATAAATGAAGAATTTGATGCGGTATAAGGTTTAATAGAACAAATAGAGTATTTTGTATTTATTTATTTAAGCTATGTCATTCTTATCTCTGAATAAAATATTTTTGTTATTTTGTCTTTGTAGAAAATTATAACTTACAACTTTTATTCAAATAAATATATATTATTAAAAATATCGGTTGTTATTGACAGACGGATCCAATATTTCAATATTTTATTCAAATTTAACATGGTTGTATTATAAGTTATACTATAATATGATTTATAATTTTCCACTAAACAAAATTAATTACATTAATTTCTACGCATTTATTGTGATTTTTATCGACAAGAATTTTCTAAAAATATTGGACGAAATTTGTCGCTCCTATACTAGTTAGATAGCTGTATTATTGGTTTTTACGTCATTTAATAATGTTCTAATAAATTATATTGATTATGTATTTATAATTGTATAATATTTATATTTTTATTAATCATACTAAAATCTCAAGTATATGACAAACATCACATTGAAAGATGTATATTAATTTAGGAACAGTGCGAAATAGAAATGATTTATACAGTATATATTTAAGGCATCAATTCACCAATTTAGTGTAAATATATAGTCGCCAAGTAGGGCACGACTGCGCCATTTGGCATATATATTTTCAGTTTCATTGGTATATTAAACCAAAGTTATAATATGAAAATGTGAATCGCGTACACAGTATATTGTCAATTGAACGAGATTTTACAGAAGATGAAAAAATGAGTAAGCGTGCGTCAATAGCACATACAAGAATTTTTCCTCAAATATTTCGTGCGTTAACGTTACAGAATTTACTAGAGTTTTCACTCATATTAGACTGTCATTTTTATACTTTCTACCGTCTCACATTTTGTCTTTTTTTCTCACCTTCCACATTTGAAATTCAAAAAAATCTTAAAAGGCTTATAATACTCAAAGCTACATGTGATAGTCTTCAAAATGTCAATACTGCATATGAATATGTTGCATGCGGAGAAATGTATCTTTTTCACTTTAGCGTTTAGCACTTTTGCATTCACACGTCGCTCCATACATTCAGAAGTACACTTTCACCCGTTTTCTCTCTTTTCTTCTAGGCAATTAGATGCATCAGCTTTATAAGTTTACGCATCTCATATTGCACGTATGATACATTTTGCACTTAGAATGAATGTACAATTGTACGAGATTATCACTGTTGAGGGGGCTTGCATTGCTTACAGTTCTCCATCTTTTCGTTAAATTCCTCGATCTGTAGTGTCATCTCGAAGAAACTATACTTTTCATGAATGTTTCTAGTAGCTGTGCGCAGAATAGTTTGAGGACTAACTCCGGGCCCTGAAAATAAATTATTAATGTTAATACATAATATAATCTTAAGATTGAATGCATTATTCAGGAATAAAAACTTCATTCAAATTAAGTATTGTTCTACTCAAGTTATTTAATGACTTGCATCATAACTATCGTAGACGTAGAAAATAATTAATGATGTAATGCCACTTATTGTATATAAAAGACTTGAACTATATATAGTTCAGATACATTTTTAAATAATAAATTTATAAAATATAAAACCTATTTTAGAAATGTTGCCAGTTTAAATTTTATTAATTCATAACTTAAATATTTAAAATAACAATAAAGGCATTATAATTGATTTTTATTTCAGTAACTGTTAGAAAATTTTGCAAAGTTCAGAATAAAATATTAAGAAAAGCATTTAAAATCGGCCGAAATTTTTTAATATTTACATTAATCCGAATAAATACACGAGGTGATTTACTATTGCAAATATCAAAAAATGGATGAGTTATATAAGAATTATTAGAAAAATTTACTTACGTATGGCAAGATGAGCTGAGAGAGCAGTTTTATCCAAAGAAAGAGCCCAGATACGTAAATTATGAACTTTCACAACTCCATCGATTTGCATGAAGGTACTTTCGACTTGAGAATAATCAAATCCTTTTGGAATACCTTCCATAAGGACGTTCATAACGTCCTTAATAATGGTTATTGTTGTAAGGACGACCAGAATTGAGAATAGGAACGTACATATTGGGTCAACAATGCTCCATTCCGGCTGTAATCAATTATTATAATATTAATTTATATATAAAATAGAACAACTTTTAGTAACGGAAATTTATGAGATTATTTTTACTAATTGACTAAATAATGACCAATGTTCATAAAGCGTTACATAATACACAGAAGTATAATTAATATAGATAAGAGTACGCGTGTACTAATCAGAAATTATGTTCAATTTCATAAATTACTCTTTAGGTGAAGATTCATTGAATTGTCAAAGGCGTATACTGAATTAAATGTTTATGTCAAAAAAAAAGAAATAGTGGGAAAGGTAGACATATACGGAATTAAATAAGTCTTATCACTGTTCTTATGAAATCCTCTTAATAATTACCAATACATATTTATAAATATTGATAATTATACTTTCAACTTAGAAGCAGCCTTCAGAAACTATTGTATACTACTCGGTATGCATTCTTGGAGAACTTTTTATGTTCTTATCGTTATTCAGAATGTAATGTCCTTCGATAGAAGAGCACGCTCAATAACACTCAATAATGATAATATATTCAAGTCCAACTCAAACTGAATCTACACCATTGTGAAAAAAGCTAGGTAAAAAGGAAAAAGTAAAAAAGTAGGAAATGCAGCGATTTCGCGGTCACAATTCATCATTGTGCGTATAGTACAGCCGTATTCGTTATAAATCCGCCGTGTTTTCTTACCCATAATACAACTTGCCTGAAGAAGTCAAGCTTCAATTTAAGTGCATTTGTTTTAAAATATATGAAAAAGAAAAAAAAACGATAATGATGTTGATTGCATAAAGTGGTCATTAAGTTTAATGAATTCATTAGGGAAACGCGCGCGCACGCGGGCGAGCGGCCAAGCAAATTAGATCTATAAAAGACGGCGTAAATTCATGCAGGTAGATTTTCACGAGTTAGATAAAAAGAACTGATATATTGCTGAAAAACGTCCGCGTGGACTTTAAGCGCGGACAGGGCAATAAAGGATCGGTGCATGCGTGCGAGCGATCGTAATGCTCAGAGAGCGTGCGACGCACATCCGCGAGCGAGTACATAATGATGGGAGTGTTATAATGCGCTGCTCTCGGCACCTTGAAGTAGATAACGAGCGCGGCGATGAAGACGCCGGTGCTCTGGATGAAGTCGCCGAGGACGTGGACGAAGGCCGCCCTGACGTTGATGTTGCGGTCGTGGCCGTGCTTGCCGCTGGGTGCGGTCGCAACTGCGCCCTCCTCGTTGCCGGCGACCTCGGCCTTCTCCCCCTTGTCGTCGTGCTTGTGGTCATGATCCCCGTGGCCATGGTCGTGGTCATGGTCGTGGCCGTGGCTGTGCCCGCCGTGTCCGTGTTGATGGAGCGTCAAGCCCATTCTGTAACGCGTGAATGCTCCGAGTTAGAAGGTCCTCGTGTGGCGGTGAAAAAATTGCGGTTAACACCCAACCATCAAACCATAAGTACGATTTGAAGATATGGTGAAAAAATCACTGTTCATTTTCTCGATCAAAATAACTAAAGTTAGAAATGTACTTGGATTCCAAATTTTTACATTGCACTTGTAGCTCGTATTAAACAAGTGAAATTGGTAAGCTATGAATATTCAAAGCTCCGAGCTAAAACAATACAGCAAACTTATTTTACATACTTCGAATTACCAAATGGAATTTAATTTCACTGAATTTTAAAGAAATTCGGTATTTTTAATTTCACTTTTACTTTCACGTTATACATATACGTATTGCTCCGAAATTAATTGTCAACTTAGTTATTGACTTAGAATGTTGATGTGGGAGATTATCATAAAATATTTTACAGATATAGATAATAAAATAAATATACTAACACTAAATTAACTGCAACTCCGACCGCTGAGGTGATTAACATAACCGGAGCATCGAGTTCGAAGTCTTTGTTGATTATTCGTTCTACAGCAAGGAAAAAAAGCACTCCAGTCACGACCCATATCAATAAAACAGATGTCAATGCTCCAATGACCTAAAACAATTTAGTTAAAGTAAATATATAAAAAAAGGATTAAAATAAATTTTACAACTATCGACTACGTCATAAACTGTAATTTTAAAATAAATAAGACACGAAAATGATGCGTAATTATTTGAATTAATATAATAATTAATTAATGATTTAAATTTAAAAATTAATGTTAGCTAGTAATTTATAACTAAAAGAAAAACTGTTTAGAGAAATCATTTACTTCAGCTCGGTACCAGCCGAACGGCATTTTTTTCGTTGGAGGTCTGCTTGCCACCCATATCGAAAACAAGGATATCATGAACGACGCAAAATCCGTAAGTAAATGAGCTGCATCTGTTGCAATTGCTAAACTGTTTGACCACACTCCGCCTAAAATATTTATTAATGCCGTTTAATAGTATAACCAGAAATGTATAACTTCTTATGAAATTAAACAAAGCAAAAAATATACTTAACTTACCAACTATTTCCATTATCATAAATATGACACATAATATACTAGCAATAATTAATTTTTTCCGAGCCTTCTTGTCGATTGCTTCATTTCTTTCTCTATGACAATGGTCCTCAACTGTAACAAAATGTTAAACAAGTTAAAAATCATTATAATTCCTCAAAATGAATTATTCTTTTATGTTTATTTTTTTATTTACTTTAATTTAATAAATAAATGCATTTCTCTCATAATATTTTAATTTAAAACATTCGATTAAGTAGAATATGAGAAAATTTAAAATTTGGCGCCCAAATCCAACACGCCAATGAGGTCAAAATACGGGTTCAGACGTGTTCATTCACCCAGGTGGCGTCCAACCGTAGCACATCTGACTCATCTGCAGTGTAGTATATACACAATTTGTCAACGGTTAATGTTTTCTCTGACGTGAAAGAGATATATATACATGTAAGACAATTAAAGGTCCGAAGCAACACATGCGATCCCGTTTTCATTTGTTCTGTTCTCAAGAGCCCTTTCAAGAAACAATCATTTAAGGTGGATAAACAAGAAATGGCTAAGACAGAGACTGAGAATGAGGTAGCGACCAATTCGGATAATTTAAAGGAACCTTTAGTTACTGTTGATGCTGAAATGGAGAAAAGTGATTCGAATTTTCGAGTTCCAAGTATAAATTCAAGATACAAGGTTTGTATTTATTATGAGTGAATAAATATAAGATTTACAGTGGTTTATACATTTCTAGCACTCAGCAATATTTTAGGTTATAAAGCAGATGCATCTTTTATTTGTTTACATAAAGTTTTTTTAATGAAAATTTTACGATAACTTTAAAAAAATTAAATTTAGAATTTTATTACAGGCTGTACAAAAGAGGATAAAGAAATTAAAGAGAAGTAAAATATATCCTGAAGTTATGTGCGAAGAAGTAAGTTTTTCACATTTGACTAAATGCTTTAAGCTTTTACTCATGCCTATCAAAACACAGTAAATCATTACATATTTAATTTATGGTATCATTGTTTTCAAGGAAATACGAAGACGAAAGAAACTAAGAAGGCATATGAGAAAAGTAGTTAATATAGAGAAGGCATCAGATAAGGTAACTATTATTACACTCTTTCTTTTAGACATAATTTATAAAAGTTTGATAAAAGTATAAATTAAATATATTTAAATTATCAATTTTTTGAGTTAAACTATTATTTTCTTTGTATTGTATCGAAAGTGATAAGAATGAATGTCTGAAATTTATATTATGCCAACACAAAATTTTATGAAAGATAAAATTTAATTTCAATTTATTTTGTGATATTAAAAAATTTAATACCTTATGTTACAGAACATTGCAACTTTGTTAAGGTCAGAGCGCTTATTAGAATTTATAAAAAGAGGATGGAAAATACCACATGAAATAGGACGCAATATATCTCAAAAAACTGGGTTTAAATCTGTTAGTGATCTAAATGAATATATTAGTATAAATCGGAAAAAATTTATCGTTCTTGTTGATAGAAAGGTAATTTAATATCTCCGAATAAAAAATTTTATGCATCTTTTACAAGATTGTAATTGTTTATTTCAGGAGAGATATTGTCAAAATGAAAGCAATGAATGCAATAATACTTTTCGAAGAACTGATTCAGTTGATTTAAATTTATTCTTCCAACACCATTATGGTGATGCTATTAAACCTTCAACTACTTAGTATAGTAATAGGTGAGCATTTTGTAAACTAATAAATTCCATCAAATCTTGATTCTCAATGATTTGTTTTTATAACTCCTTTAAACTTTATCATAACAGTTACAAAAACCAACTAGATGTTTTACATTTAAAACTTGTGCATCTATATTTTATTTTACTGTTAGTATAAGTTAAATTATCACATTAGAATATTTTTGCGGAAAATAACTTTATATAATTAAATGAATGATTCGATAAAAATTTTAAAATCTAGACACATTTGTTATTTATTATCAATGCTAAATTAATAATATTTATTATTACTGATAAATTCCACTATTAAATTATAAAATGAAAATTTTAGTTGAATTATTTATTGTTGACAACTACAGTTCTAACAATGTAATAGAAATTAATCCAATTTCTTTATAGGAACTCCAATTTTAATATTGGAGTTTTCAGATTCATCACTGAGTCTCCTTTTATAAAAATATTTTAATAACTTACGAAATCCCGGATTTTGTCGGTAATCGATAGGTGGGCAGTCTTCTCCAGTTCCTCCTTTGACAAGTGTGCAGCATCCTGATAATTTTCCGTGCACACAAAAAATTACCTTTTTCGAAGCGAGGTCTTTATCCTCCATTTCATTATTGGGCGGAATACTCGTTCCGTAACCAAATGCTGCTTTGTCTTGGAAACTGAAAATAAATATTGTTTATTCTTTCATGTTATTTAAAATATTTAATACTTTTAAATTTTCAATAAAAAGAGAGACCCTTGACAATCTTAATAATTATTTGTATAGTTTTTAAAACTCCCCCCCCCTCCCGGTCTCCACACACACACACACACACACACACACACACACACACACACACACACACCCACACCACCACAC
>JAWWEQ010000055.1:25298072-25349197 GCA_035583055.1 Torymus tubicola
CGTCAATGACATATCTCTCTGCCTCGATATCAATGTTTCCCATCTGATGTATGCGGATGACTTACAAATTTATATACATTGTTCTTTAGATGAGCTGGACTCCATTTCTAATAAAATGAGTGAAGATGCGGATCGTATCATGAGCTGGGCTACGCAAAATCACTTCAGGCTGAACGTACATAAAACAAAAGCCATAGTTTTAGGTACTCCTCGATTTATAAACAGCTTGCCCTCAGTAGCCAGAAACTACATTAATATCGGTGATGTGAAGGTGTCTTATGAATCTTCGCTGCGAATCCTGGGAGTGGTCCTAGACTCGAAACTCTCTTGGAAGGAACACATCGTGCATACGAGACGTCGAATACATTCGCTCATGTACCGCCTGTACCATTTCAGGAAAAGCACCAACTTCGCACTACGCAAGCATCTAATTCAAATGCTCCTCCTGCCCATAATCGACTACTGTTGCCTTGTTTACGGTGTTCTTTCATCCCAACTCAACGATGAACTACAAAAACTAGTCAACTGTAGTATTCGCTATATTTTTGGTATTAGAGGGTGTGATCACATTAGCCCTTACAGGCGTGAGCTGGTCTGGCTAACCACCGCAGCGCGAAGAAAATACTTTGCAGCAAATCTTCTACGCCGTGTATTTAACACACATTCCCTCCCTACTTATTGGCATTCTTTGATTTCCGTGTTACTACTCGCCCTGTCCGGGGTGAAATGGCTCCTCTGGACATATCAAGTTTTAGCACTGAGACCTTGAAAAAATCTTTTCACGTAAGCGCTGCTTACCTATGGAACTCCACTACCACTCTTCAAAACACATCTTCATCTCCTTCTATCAGAATGATGTCGTAAGTTTGCCATAATGTCAAACAAATTTCTAACCATGCCTGTAAACCTGCGATTATGCTAACACATCTAGTCCATGTATATACACGTTATTCTTTCTAGTCCAATTATAACTATTAGTTCGTACTACACTTTATTACTTTTAAATTTTTTTTTTAATTATATTTTATTACTTGTTAATCTATTCTGTAAATTTGTAAATTATATTGAAAATTTCTGTATTTAACTACTGTGAATTTTGTACAACCGACTATACAGCAATAAAGTAAAAATCTAATCTAATCTAATCTCTCTCTCCCCTCCCCCTCTCTCTCTCTCCCTTTCTCATCTTCTTTTTCTTCGCTCTTCCTCTTTGATGTTTCAAAATATAATTTATTAATATAATGTATTAATGTCATTTGAATATTATAATAAATTAAAATATATATGTTTATAACAATATTTAAATTACTAATCATATTATTATTTTTTTATCTTTGTTTTCTAATTCTGTTGAAGATAGGGATAAAACTTTGTAATGTATTGTATTATGTATTTCAACATGTATTTAATTGCTTGGCCGCGAGAGTCGATAAGTCTTGGTCATAATAAAATTATTTTTATTCTTATTTTCATATTTCGATTTCCATTTTTAATTATTCTCAAAAAATAGAATGAATTTTCTACACGCAGCATATGAATTTAGAAAATTTGAGAACTTTCACGAAGATAGTATAAGTAAGAGTCCTTTTGTGCCGATTATTGATGTAGAAAATACTTATTTTTTAATCAAACAAACATTCTTTGTCTTCTGATAAACTTAAAATTATTGTTTCTGCTGTGTGTGCGTCAGATTTATGTATGTAAAGTATATACATATATAACGGAACATAATTTCTCTAATCAGATGTCAAAGCAAAACAAACATCACAGCGATGTGTTTTGAAACATATTCTCTAAATCAATGTACTTTACATCTGACGTACAAATAGCAAGAGCCTAAAATTATGTACTTATTAAATGAATCTACGACTAGAAATAAGAGCATAATACTACCAAAAATGAGAAAAGCTATAAGTGAGTAAAGTAGCTATACAGAGTCTGTAAAAACCTACAACATTTTACCGAAGAAATTAAAATCTTTAAACGTAAGTAAAATAATTATTAAGAAACCATTAAGACATTTATAAAGTCTATGTCAAAATTTTATTACAATTGTTGGAAAACTATCGTTTTTGTTAATCTTGTAAATTTTATATTTAAATAATATTTATGTTTTTATAAATAGGGTTATTAGTTTTAAATTAGTTTTTAAAGATTTATCAAACGCATACATCCCACAATGGAAGTTCATGGGGATGTCTTAACATTTACTGTATGTAATGAATCTGGTTAAACAAATAAATAATATTAACTTACGATGTAACAATTTATACCTAGAGAATTTATTATCATAGAAAAAATTACCAAAATAGTACCCGGTTTAGCTTCAATGTCACTAGGGAGTTGTGCACCTCCTCCTCTCTCCCCTTTCAACACCCTTAACTCATTAACAATCTCTCCTGCCCATGTTAAAACTTAATTTTTACACATAAAACAAGGACTCTATTATCGAGAAGACCTTTATATTGGTGTCATATTAAACATTATGTTAGATACAAAGTAATTAAAAAAAATAGTTTTATAGGACATTTACAGATATGTACAATCCGTAGCAAGATTATTTATTTCTTTAGTTAAATATCAAATAAATAAAGAAATGTAGAAGAGAAATGTTAATTAACGATGTTAAAACAATTTCGATGTTTTACTAAATCTCTAAATTAGTTTCTGTTGCTCGTAAAATTTTTAAAAAATCATCAATACACAAAAAATGTAATTGTCTAATGTAAAACTGTATAATATATTATTTATTACATTTTTAAATCGTTTAAATATCAATTTAAATTACTTCCATTTCCCAAATATGATCAGCATATATATTCAAGTTGATAAATCATAATTATTTACCTATATAAGAATGCTTAAGGAAGCTAATTAGTGACAGAGTATTAACAGTTGTTGTTTATATTTGATTATGTTAAGTACCTTTAACTGGACTAAATACTGCAATAAATCATGGATTAATTAAAAATCAGCTTTCAGTACGATGGCTACTCATATCGTAGATTCAAGTTATAAAATGAATTAAAAATTAAATATTTTAAAATGTTACGATAGCTTTTTGAGTTTTAAAAATTTGTGATGAGTTTTAAAAATGTGATTTCTCACCTAAGATCTCATTTAATATTTTACAGTAGGACGAAATATTATTTAAAAAGATCTATAGATTTTTCTCAAATGTTTTTAACAAGATTTTCTACAACATTCTTTATAGGACACTCTCCAGCATGAATCTTTAAATTCTATAAAATATACGAAAATATACCCGGACAATGTTTTAAAATTTTTCAAAAAGTTTCGTGTAACTATATCTTCATAATAATACTGTTGATAAATTAAAAATTGTTTGCAGAACTAAACAATTAACTTGTCACGAGGGTTCAGAAAAGGAAATCACAACTTAAACGAGTATAATATTAACACTTTAATGTATAGTAATTAACTGATACACAAGTGGTTCGTTTTTGCATTCATATTAAACAACTATTACAATGACTATCTTCGTCGTAAATACATTATTTATAAGAGACGCAAAGCAAATCGAAGTTTTAACATCTCGCGCAGTGTATACATATTACAATTAATAATTAAATCGTAGAATAGTTCCTCTTTATTTTTTTTTATTCCCGACTTTATATGTAATAATCATCATCGTATTAATGTACGCAAATAATATGTGCATTTTCTGCATGTATTTCAATAATTGTAATCTTGCCGGTGCTTCACTCACGCCGTGTATTCGCATATTCTTTTATTACACAACTTTAAAGGTAATTTTAGAATGACCGACAATACCTCTAATGCGTTTGTAATAACGTGAATATACATAAAAAAATTTTTTATATATAATAGTCGACTTTGATTATTGCATTACTCCAATTCATTGCGTACTCGAACGCAACCGTTCGTTTAGATTTCGACGATATATAATTTAAAGTGATTTTTAAATTAACGTGAAAAAACGTATGGTCATATTATAACGCAGCAAAGTTTTGCACCATTTATTGGCAATGATAATAATTCAAAATAAGATAACTTAACGTCTTGTGCTTTCGCAGATGCTTAAACATTAATACACTAAGCTACATAACGTTGTAATTAGATTGCAAACACTAAAAGTTTATCGAGTAGCGTCGTGTGCGATAATTAACAGAAAGATCAGTTGGCGTAATGGTCGTGTTTCTAACTTATAATAAATACTAAAGTGATTAAAGATTTTTATACAATTTTTCGTAAGGAGGATCGTCGTTGTGTGAAACTTAAATAACCCTTAAACTGTGATATTCTAATTAAAGAGCGTGTACGTTAAAAAAAACTTGAGCGAAATGACTCAAAGTGCTATTTAAAAATTGATAACCCTCTTGTTGACTGTTGTAGAATTCAAAATGATAAGAAATAGTTTTTATGCACAGCTGAATTACTTTTCGTTGCATGGAGACTCAGTCACATTGGGTAAATAATACAATGAGAAAATATCTGCGTCTCAAAGTTAGATAAAAATTAATTAAAAAATTTGCGCAACTTTTAACGCCATCATAGTATTTCACAATATCAATGACGCAACAACGAACATTTGGGTATATAAATACACTAATTTTCAAAATACACTAATTTTATAAGTTAAAGATAAAAACATACTTTGATCAGTTCGAAAAACACATTAGCAAAATTGTATTGCGAGCTCATAATCTTCTATTCCAGTTTTAAACAATTTTATATGCAAATGTAATACATTTAACTTGCCTCTCTGTAAAGATCTGTAAATTACTCGATATCATTCCCACGCAATATTATGACTACATTTATAGATTTCTTTGTCTTAAAAGCTACCTATGAAAAATTGAATAAACAACAATTTTAACATCATTTTAAATCTCCATATAAGTATACATACAAGTTTCTTTCCTTATATTTATGTTTCTAACTTGATTAAAGTTACGGCACATCCTTTAAAATTTACAAAAACAATATTTAAAGAGTTTAAAAATTTATACTTTATAGGTAACTTATACCTAACGTTACCTCTCTCCGGTTAATTATGCTTTCTTTCGCTCAGATTAACTTTTTTCTTTTTTTTCGGCGCACGGAATGATTTGTTACGAATTTATTCCACGAGCTTAGACGCGAGTGTATTTATCATTTTTTTTTCTTCTTGATATTACTACATGGTATCGAATTAAATTGTGACACAACATGAAGTGTAGCCACGGCAAAATTCACGAAGTCGACTTTATCGTTCAGGGAACGCGGTAATTTTTTTGTTTTCATTGACCAACTATCGTTTTCCTTACGACAGCTTCTGTTGGAAGAGATTCTAGACGCTTTTATTATTTTTGGAATCACTATGTATTCAAAACGGTCGGTGTTGAGCACAATTATTTCATTTTTACAGCTGTTGCATAATTTCATTCCAGTGTTATTTTACAAAAATCTCCGAGTAAAAATACTTGACACGTTGAAGTAAAAATGGTATTCCATTCGTGATTTTTCACTGATATCTCAGTCTATATAAAAAAAAAGAAACGTGTCGTCGTTATCTATTTCTGCAGTGCAGGCACGATGAAAAACGAAATGGAATAAGTTTTCAGATTCAACGAGCAAGTATTTTTGCCCCAAAATTGTGCAGGACACCGGCGGTATTTGAAAACGAGCTACAGGATAAAGGCTTTATAAATTGTAAAACGACATGAGCATACGTGAAGAACGTTTACAGTAATCACTGTAGTAATCTTTAAAAGTTTAATCTACTTTTTGCACCAATCAGAAAATTCTTTCTCGATCGTAAGGCTATCATGGAAAATATCCAATGCTACACTTTACCGAGACTTTCATTGTCCTGAGACTATGCTTATTTCTCCACAATTAATTCACAATAATTATCATTACAGAATACGATTATTTTCATTTAAAAATGGAATAATAATATTCATAGCCCTGAATAAAATATTGAGGGTAAATTTTGTTGAAACTTTTTATTATCAATTACGGTTGTTCGACTTGCTGGACTGTATTAGACTTGTTTACTATTTCATCTTCTCCGCGCCAACGCAAAATAGCGAAACTCTTGAATAGCAACATTATGCGCGATAATGAATAATTTGATTTTAGAATTGACGAAACATCGTATAGCTAATTGGACGGCATAGTAGTCCGTAAGCATTAACGCACGCATTAAAATTGTATCAATTATTCTATTTAGATTTTTTTAAAGTTCTAATTAATGTTTATAATTTATATGAATGTTTAATTTTTTAAATGTTTTCTACATCATCTACTTTTCATTTATAGGAAAACTTTCAATGTTAATCGTAATAAGTTGAAATTTAATTTTTTTTGTTTTATATTATTTTAATTTTTCATTAAATTCTCTATACGTTAAAACTTTCTTCAAAAATGGGTTAAAATAGTAATAAATTAAAAGCTTTTTAGTAATAGTTTAAATACTCATTACGGTTGCTCCAAGAGTTTCGCAATTGCATTTTCAATGTATATATTCACATACAGCGGATCGCGCTTAATATCGCCCCAGTCTAATTTTCTCATTGAAGTCGAAGCGGCATCGTAAGGTGTATATTCTTCAATCCATTGAAAAAACACTATTTATATCAAACATCTTACTCGTACGTGATAACATTGGAGATATAAATGTCATTAGAGTCTCTAATTGTGAATAAGGAGACATGCGCTTAATGAATGCTTTTGAAAGCCGTTCTTTGAAGGTGTACTTTTATTTAAGGAAATCGGAAAACTCACGTCCACTACCTTTCAGTACCGAATTTCGCGTTATTATTTAGAATCTTGTGATTATTTGATTAAACTGTTTTGTTCTCTCGCGAATGCTACGCACTCGAGAAGCTGAAATTATTGTCTCAACGGGAAAAAGATGAAAAGTGAAACGAAAGATTACAATTGTGCATAAGATATTTGGAAAGTTACAAGTCACAAAGTCTGCGTATTTTACAATGCAGGAATGAACAAGTAGTATAAAATTAATGTTGAATACTTAGCGAAAGAAGCGCTATAAATATGCACAGTTTATGAATTAAAAATATTAGTATAGAATTGAGAATTACATAATCCTCTATTATGTCACGAGTTTAAAATAATAGTACTGAAAAATTAAACAAAATATTTTATAATTCATATTTTACGAATTTTGCTTTAACAACAATTTGAAACTGAAGACATTTTATCGATTAATTTTGTTAGAAGAAACTTACATAACATTTCCATAACGTAAAACTGAGCCATGAACTATGACACAATTAATTTCATTTCCAAAAGAGAGCATACAAAGAAATTTCCGACGTTGTTTTTTAACTTTTCATTTTTTATAGTATAATTAAGATTACAAATCGTAAAATCAATAATAAGAAATTTAATTAGAACAATATATTGATATACAATTAATAACATGTTAAAAGTTAGATCAATGTACAACAACCGCATCTCTTCTATTATTCTAGTTTTCAGTATTTACTAATATTAAATAACTAAAATCAAAACAACGGCAGACTTTAGTTGTAGTTCTCTTATCGGAAGTGATAATTACACAAAAGTATGAGATTTTCATATCCATAAATTTCTTTCTTATTTTTCATTTTGATATACATATGTTTATAAACGCATTGAATTCAATTTTAAAACCTTCTTCATAAACCTTCAATTTTTCCTGGGCATAATTTTCAAAGAACGTTTATATTAATCTAAGTTTTATTGGCTTGAAAAAAAATTTATTAACTTTATTACGAAATAGATAATTATTAAATGTTTAGGAATGCTTAACTCGTTGAAACAATTGGATGTTTAGCTGTTCAGTAATATTATTTTTCGTTACGATAAATACGACTTTTATTTACTTAGTTTAAGATAATGTTTCGAGTTTTAATGCATTTACATGTGATTATTTTATAAATTTAGTTGTTTTATGCAAGATAGAAAAAGTGTTAAAAATACTTGTCAAGGTATTATTTTCTCTGCTCATCATCGCTTTCTCTTGTCTTGCTTCACTTTACAACAACAATAACATCAACAGTAAAAATGTAACTTTCAAAAAATCATCAAAATATCGTATGTTTAGGTGTGTATGTCCGTGTGTGTGTTCGTGAATAACGATTGGTTTGCAGTGTGTAATAGCAAGATACGAACAAGGCTCCGTCGATTTAGTGTCGCTCGCTCTTCATGATGCGCGGGCGGGAAATTTCTTTTATTACCTGTCGAATAAAAATGAGGCTTCTTCGTTTAAAAGCTACGGACGCTGCACATTTGTGCATAAATATTTGTGTGTAGTACACGAAAGAAAGTATCAAGATGCAACAGAAAAAAATGCATCCCGCACGTCGTCTCGTATTTCTTTGAACAGTAATAGCACTTCAAAATACTTTTTAGTACAATATATTCCGAATGTAAGATTCAATTTTTTATATATAAATATCTATTCACAGAATAAGGCTACAAGAAGTAAATACTCTTGCAAAAATTACTCTAGAATTAAATCTTTAAGTAAAAGATTGAGAAAACAAGACAACAATGCGGTTATGCATTCTATTTAAAAACTTCTTTACCAAATTATTGAATTTAATTAAATGAACTATAGTTAAAAAGATTTATTATAAATTTTAAACTTTCTTTTTCCCCCATACTCCATTCTATTTTCTCTTCCATTGTTGAAATTGATATTACTCTCTATTCTAGTTTGAAGTGCCTAAGAGTTTCGTTAAATGCATATTGAGCTTATAAACATTCACGTTTAATTCAATTGAAAAACGTACAAATTTCCCTACATTAATCGAATACTTTCTATAGCGCAATCTGCGTTTTGTTTTACTAGTTAAAAAATATATGCCAATTAATTTTTTATATGAAATTTATATATGTAATATTTTAAAAGAAAATTATTGGTAATATTTTTAAACAATATTTAATTCTAAGATGACGCCCAAATCACCTAAATAATTTTCATAATTTTGTATAAAACCATTGATTAATTTGGTTGAAATTTCGGAAAATAGCAAATATATGTGTAGAAAGAATGAACTTCAGTACCTTAGTGTCTGTTTCGAATAAAATTAGCTTTATGAAGCCCCTTTTTCGGAGTAACCATTTCATTCCCAGATTTTGAGCATGCAAATTAAATGAAATTTTCGTCTTATATGTGACTTTCCGTTGCTCATATATATGTTATATTTATTGCTTTAAAGTTAACGTCAGAGGTATAGAAAGTGAAATATTTGAGTGCGTACAAGTAATGACTTTATCTCTAAATATTAGAAAGAAGAAAAGTTTTCATACGCTAAAAGTGCGTAGAGACGAAGACGCTTTCGATTGAATGAATTTATTTAATCTCATTATAACAATCAATTATTATTTTTCTTACAAATAAAACATTTTTATTTAGACAATTATATATTGCCTAAAGAGATTCCAATTAAATATCCTTAGAAGTGTATGTTAATTTTTTTTTATAAAATACACATTTTATGGTCTTGATCGAAAGCGTCTACTTTAATCCACTTGCTATAGTTTCTAAAGACAAGAGTAATGTTAAGAGTTCAGAAAGAGAATTGTTTGTTTCAGAAAGATACAAGAGGGTCAAAAGCACTTGTTCATTACGGTAATCAAATTCCTTTATACAATATATGATTCGTTTATACGTTAAATTTTTTTTTATTCATCTTAATTATTATTTATAATTGTTAGACGTTTGTTTAAAATTTTTTCTTTTTAATATTAATGAGGTTATTCACTTCTTATTTTTTTCGCTCTTTCATCATCATACCAATAACACATTATTTATATTTATACGCTCGAATCGCCCGCGAATTATTTCACGACTCATATAATTATTTCATATGATGATATAACTATCGTAGTTTGTATTTATTTTTATTTTTTTCTGACTTAAGCTAGTAATGAGCACAAGACGAACAGATGTACATCTTAGGAAATACAGTGGAATAATTAAACCTATAACGCCATTTTTAAAATAGAAACGGAAAAATCGTCGGACCGTCGATGAGCGTTACTAAGTTCTATTTTTTTTTTTTTTTTTTTTTTTTTTTCATCATTTTACTTTATCGACAGACCCACGATTCATCAACAAGATAGCGCTAGTATTTTCTTTTCAATAAATGTTGATTAATTTATTCAGAATCTCTTTCGAAAAAAATTGTCTTTTTCTCTATATTGCGGGTATCTCGCATAATATCTTCTTTGTCGACAGTGTAAAGTGCGAGCGACAGATTACGTACTACAATATCATACTTTTACATGTTTTCATCCGGTTGTAAAATCGAGGAAAAATCGAATGCGCGCGTTAGTTTTGATAAACTTTCTCGCTTTGTTTCGCAGACAGAACTAGATTATAATAATATAACATGAGGCGAGAAATCGGTAAAGAAAAACAGGAGTAACATAGATACATTGTATTCGACGAGAAACGATTCACCAAACGATTTCACACTTTGACACACATGCTTCGTCGTATATATTCGTATATCACATGCAAGAAAAACAAAAACAACAGGGAAGGAAACAATTGCAAATTAATTAAATACATATGAAGTACCTAATACGCACAAACATCGTTACTTCCCGTTTGTCTTTCATTTAACGCAGTTAACGCTACTTTTTTTTCGTTGACTCTCGTTTTCTCGTTCCTCTATGTTTAGAAAAAATTGTTATTATAATTTAACATAGTTAAATGTAGGCTATCATCGTATCATTTACTTAACTATATATCCAATTAAACCTTGCTAATTGATATAATCATTGGCATTAAAATATAAATTTGTTTCATCATCATCTCTAATCCTTTTTCACTTAACGCAGATTCTCATTTATTTCTTTTTAACACAAGCGAACGAGAAAACGAATGAATTTTTTCATGTCGGTTAGCGCGACACCGAGTCACGTTTTTTTTATATTACACGCAGGCTCGTCTCTCCGGCGCAACGATCCTTCACATCTCCATTACATCTGTTCACAAGAGGGGACGACACACAACAAGAAGATAATACAAAGTAGGCAAGTTTAGATATATAATAATATAGATATATGAGTCTGTGTTCATGGGGTCTGTGTGTATGTGTTTGACTGTATGTATACTTAGTAGAGTAATAGAGGAGAAGGATAAAAGTGCAATTAATAAAGTAGTGCGCACGTATGTAGAGAAGAGTCGACTCGGCGTCGCGCGGCAAAATTCTTTGTTTGTACACTTGTGAGCGCGTTTTTGCACCATTCGGCATCACTCTCTCGTCTGCGACGCATCACGCGAGTGGCGCTAGAGCTACGCGAGGCGAGTGTCAAAGTCTCGAAGCGGCAACTGCTGCCGCAGCCGCCATCCGATTTCGGAGCTTATGATCCGAGTACTCGACTAGTCGACGTTCACGAGCGCATTATGGCCGAGGGCGAGAGGCTCGTCGCGCACAGAACACGTTTTCCCAAATTCCCTATCACATTTAAGTGATCGCACTAACAATTGCGTCGAGTAATATAGATACCTCCTATTCTGGACGAGCATTCCTCAATCGCTCATCTCTACTCTCTCTTTTTTCGTCGTTTAGTCTTAGTATAGAAAAATAAAAATTTACAAATTCCCCTCCACCGCGAGCCTGTCGCCTTCGGCGTTTTTCGCCGGATGAGCCAACGCTCACAATGAGAAATCATTTTTCGTAGTGCTCCGAAAGCGAACCGACTACGTGAGCGCATAACGCAGCCGCGGCGACGCTGCCGGTCCGAGACAGCGACGCGACGAGGATTCGAGCGCAGAGAGTCTGGTCTCGCGTCGCGCAGCTTCGCACTGGCATACATTTCCCGCCGGCTCTCTCCGACCTGGAGGGAGACGGCTTCAAGGAGTAGATTCTGTCCTCTGCGCTCGACAAAAACTCGTTGTTATGGCGACTGCGTACGACTAGCCTGAGAACGCGTGTCTGGCCATGCGCATTTATAAGAGGATCATCGCCTATGGACTAGCTTGCGGTAGGCACAGGCGCCGTGGGCCCAGCGACCTTGGGGAGCCCCAGCGCCGCCGTGCTCTCTCGCTTTTTCGCTGTTCCTTCGTTCTCGCTGTGCCTAGCTCTCTTCCCTTCGCCCCTTAAGTCTAAATTCTTTGGAGGAAATAATGCCGCGCCGCCGAGGAGATGTCCACCTCGCCGGCAAGGCTCGATACTTGACTTAGAGTCAACCCTCTGGCATTTTTTCTGAGAAAAAATCTCATGCTTCTTGTAATAATAGAGACGGCTCACTCGAAACCTAAGTGGCAGTATGGCATTCGCTTTGATTGGAATAGATAGTCTACAATCCGGCTTCTAGAGTTTTGGAAAACTCCGAAAGTGCGGCTGCGCATCCAAAGAATTTAGATAGTGTTATAGCTCGAGTATATAGCTAAGGAGTGTGTATTGGCAGGCATTCTTTCCGCAGATGTATTCCATAAAATAAACATAAAATTATATATATAAATTTACTTATAAACTTTTTTTGTTTATCTAAGGAATTTCTTAAGCCAATTTTAAATGTCATTAGGGAATTATAAATATAATTTCGTTTGAATCATAACACTCGCAACATTCTCTGAATGATTCCAATATTTGAATATTAAAATTATTACGAGTGTTATCTCAATTACGGAACACAAACTTAGACATAGGTGCGTGTTATTAATGGCATTAGCATGCAGTAATTATGTTTGTAATTTTAAAATAAATGGATTTATCCTGTGTTTGTGAATAAGTTTCTAAAATTAGAAAAAAATTTCTTATCCACACAAACGCGTTTAAAAAATTCAATTCATCGCTTCGAAACATAATTCATTTTTCTTAATGCAACGAAAAATATAATTTTAACAGAATTTCGCATTGCATTACCACTAAAATTACATATTGTATAAATTTCAACTAACAATATTTATACTAACCAATGACAAATTTTTCTTTTTAAATACATTTTTATTACAAATCAATTTTAACATTCATCATTCAGATCTGCAAATATCACTAAATTCTAATTATTACAATATTAAACAATCATAATTTGCCTTGTCTGAGTTGTGCGAAATTATTGTGTGATATAAAAACAAAAAACACATATCGTTTAATGTGTATACAAATTCATTGATTAATCAAGTTAGTGGTATCCAATAGTAATTCAAAACAGACTTACAAAGATTAAAAAATAATTAGTAAATTAAAATAGTTAAAAAGTGAGCAAAGAAAAAATAAGGTATGAATTGTGCGCAATCGGAACAATATAGTGTATACAAAACATGAGAAAGCGCAGAGTACAAACGTCCCACACTGCGCGTGAGTCCGTCCACGTATAAGTCAGTTCTATGCATACAGTTTGAAGGGCAAATAAATAGTTGGAACAAGGGAAACAGTGTGTAAAATCGCAAAGCAAAGGCGTCTGCGAAAAAAGGGGAAGAAAACGTAATAAAGCTTTCGCACGCAAACTGTGTGTACAATGAGATTATGCTCGTGTGTGGGTGTGTGTGTGTGTGCTCCTTGCGCTCGGCCATGTCTCCGTGGGCGGGGGGTTGGGGCATTCGCCTCGAGCGAGCGCGCGCGCCGGGAGCGAAGGAAGCGCGAAGCCGGCCCGGGAGGAAGACCAGCCGTCTAACCAGCCGACGGCGCTGAGTCGTGGTGCACTGCTGAGCCTTGCGCGCGACTCGCCGCCACCTTCAGTCTCGCGACGGTGAGTTGGTGGTGCTCATCGGATGAAAGGGACCAGGGCATCGGGCTGGGAAGTACGGAAGGAGGGATTTTTCGCGTGTTTTCTGAGTGGGAGGAGGGAGGGAGACGTCTCAAGGGACGCAAGTCGGCGACAGCGGCTCCTCCGCACGCTCGCCAGGGTCTCACTGAGCCTGTGCGCTTGGGTCGCACTGCAACAGTCGCACAATCGAGGGATCGCTCTTCGCGCCTTCGATGAACTCCTCGAGCGAGAGCTTGCCGTCCTTGTTCTTGTCCATCTGCCGGAAGATCTTGTCGGTGCGCTTCTCCGGCGTCGACTCGTCCTCTGGCATTTTCATCACCGTGCCGACCATCTTGTAAATCGCCTGCGAACATCAAAGGAACTTTAGTCTATCGATCGATACAACTAATCTATGAGGAGTGACACGCGATGATGAAGTTTGCGAGGCCAACGATAAACTGAACCCGTTTACAAAAAGAATGCGAGAATAAATATATAATAATGTGCGTAATTTAACTTTGGATGACCAATCGTACGCTTTTACTACTTATAACATAATATCAACATAATGTAAAGACATTATTTAGTACCATTTTTTTTTTAATTTATTCGCTATTCAAACCGTAATTTTATTACTACAAACAAATGATAATCTAGAAAATTACGTTATTATCCATAAAATACGTAATTTAGCCTTATTCAAATTCTATGGTCTAACAGAATCGAAATTTATTCCAGTCTAGCAGCTACTTACTAGAATTACTAATTTTTCAGTTATTATTATTGAAATGACGTAGTCTGACAGAAACACGTGTATTCGAATGAATTTCATTATTATTATTATACGTGCAATTGCAGTTGGCATCTGCCCCATCAATTACGTGCAAATGGATTTCCCAACACGACCGCACATTGTAACGACTAGATGCGAAGACCCATGTTCCAATGATTCTTCGTATTAGTTTAGAGGCACTTGATACTATTGTTTCTCATGGTTATTTCATATCTAATGTGTACGTTTTGTAATAAGACAATTTCTTTACAATATACAACATTTAAAAAAATACTTTTTTTAAATAACTCTTTTGACGTTCGTTTTTTAAAATCTAAAATAGCAAGGTGTTACAAATAATTTTAGGCTTTCGTTTCCTACGACTTCGACTTTTGTTACTTACGTGTAGAGTCATTACTAAAGATACCAAACATATACGTGTATTTTATAAGTATTATTACAAATTTAAAAAATAATAATAAATGAATTTATGCTAAATTAAAAACTCTTTTTGTAATTTAAATGTCTGAAAAGGTATACTTCATTGATTTTAAGCACTAAAAACACAAGATTTTGTACACTACACAAATATATTATATGAACTACATTTTATAAACCTCAATAAAATATTACATGAACTTTTATTTTAAAAAACCCAATAAAATACTCGCGCGTAGTAGTTTAATAAATATTTTTTATTTATTAAATACTCTAGAAAAATTTAAATTCTTGATTTAGAACACAATGGTTTCATCTTGCAAGATAATAGCCGCAATAAAGAGTAGAATCTTCCAACTTATTTTTCAGATGAACCATATCAATTTGCCAGCAGCAATAAAGCTGCGCGCGGAAGCGTAAAGCGTGTCGAGAGAAAGAGATAGGAAGAATGAGAGAGGGAAATTCTCACCGTTACGATTTCCAGCATCTCCTGCCGCGAGATGTAGCCGTTGCCGTCGAGGTCGTACATGCTGAAGGCCCACTTAAGCTTCTGCTCCAGTTTGCCGCGTGAGGTGACGCTCAGGGCGCAGAGGAATTCCCGGAAGTCGATCGTCCCGTCCCCGTTGGCGTCGAACGTCCTAAAGACGTGCTCTGCAAACTGATCACGCCAACTGGCTTTAGTCTTATGCTTTATGACAGTGTACTCGATTGCGATGCCGGGTGAAAAATGTTAAGGTGATAACCGTGTGTCTGTGTGTATGTATGAGTATGTGTCTATATATCTGTGTAGGTGTATATGTGAGAATTATTATCGCATAATATATAAATAGGCGGGGTGAAATGTATATACTATGCTCATTGCATTTGTCATGAGAGACCGATTATGCGTCGCCCCCTCCTCCGGGCGCGTCTGACTAATGCGTGAGGTGCACTACTCGATTAATTCGTCTCTTTGATCTATCTCTTCCAAGGGAACATCGAAGTTGTTTTTACACTTTCAGCTTTTACTGTATAATTATTTTATCATACATCACACTTCGATATTCACTTTTGAAAATGAAGATTCGCCCTTTGATTATCAATGGTATTTCTAAAATATATTAACTAAGTAGTTAAATATTTGTAATAAAATAAGTTTGATCGTAGTTTTTACGATCAATACCATTGTTTTGTAAGTTAGAAGCCCAAGCGTTTGTGACAATAAGTAAAATGAAAATGCCAAAAAGGTGATAAAAATGTTGTTAAAGTTGTATTGTATAATAAAGTGTATTATAAATAACTGGACTTCTAAAATTTACAAACAATAATTAATGATAAAAACTATTTGTTACACCAATTCTTGAATTTCCAGCATGGTGCCGATATTAATATACCTGAGAAATACCGCTGATAATCACTGGGAAATCACAAAACTGCTAAAATAATCATTGTGGTGAGCAAGCTTATGTATATATAATAAAAAAGTAAATTGAGCAAAGATCAATAAAATTATTGCTAGAGTGCCACAGACTACTTATGCACTTGGAGCAATAAAGTCGCGGGAGGAGGGGGAGCCCTTGTACGTGGCGCACGGTGATTGCTTTGCGAAGTCGCGCCTATAACACGATATCATCGAAGACCACAAGAGGCGGCATGCAGTTTAACAAGTTTTACTTTGGCCACGCAAAGCTTCGGCCTAATCAACGTGATACGCGAAATATATACGGATTTTTTGGTAATCTGCATTGATACAATGTAATGCGTCTTTCATCAAAAGCTAGTGGTTAAACAAGGTTTTCCGGCTGGAAATATTATTCGATTGGTTTTATTGATAACATAAAAAGATGAAATTACTTTAGTTTTACATTTCTTTTTAATTTTTAGATTATTTATGAATAGAAAAATAGTTGTATGAGTGTGTGATGAAGAATAAGAAAAATTTGAAAATGTCTCTGTTTGATTATCAATCATACAATGTATGAAATTCTAATCTCTATAATACTACTACTTTTACTTTTATAATATTCAAAACAATAGAAATCATATTCTTTTATGTCAATTAATATTACTGTCCTAAATTTATTGTATAAAGTAATTTTCAGAAAACTTAATATGATTTTTATTGTTAATTCATATAATAAAAAGTATATCTTCTGAAATATTTAAGTATTAGAAACTACTCAATGAAAAATTATTTTAAAACCATCTACAGTATCAACTAAACATTATATATTTACTACAACCATTAAGAATAAAATGCGTTTTTATTTTAACATGTATATTTTTAATTCAATATATCAAAAATTTTAAAATATTTGAACTGGTTCTAAATCATTCGTGTCTATCAAATGTATTTATAAAAAATATTTTATAAGTATATCCGATTTACGGAATTCAAGGGTTCATGACTATATGACTTTGTTGAAGGAAATGAACTTTATTTAACTTATTATCCATCCTGTCTAAAGTAAATGTATGTACATGGAGAATCTCGGCAAAGAAAGAAGACCCAAGTGAGAAGAAGAGGTAAGAAGTGATTCAAACATACAAAGTTAAGAAGATAAGTTCATGTGTAGTCAAAAAAAAAAGAAAAAGGAAATTGAACAAAGTTAACAGGAGGAAGAAAAAGTGCGTAAAGAAGAAAGGTTACCGTTTATCGTGCATGTCAACTGTTAGAACAACTTAATTCCTTTTGATAAATGTGGAATCTTCAACTTAAATATTTTACGTTTATTTAAAAGTTCTTCGTTTTATTAATATTACACTCTCTTACAAAAAGATTTTGTATCTTGTACGTATAAATTGCAAATTGCTAAAAACTATAAAGGAAATGAAAGGTATAGAAAAATATCCCGAAAACGTGGATGAAAACTGCAAAACGACGTAAGAATGAGGTAGTGTATGAGAGAAAGAGAGAGAGAGAGAGAGAGAGTAAAGAATCTCTAGCGAAACTCTAGTTAATTAACAAGCCGGTCGTTAATGATCTGCGAGTAAAGGCCCGAAAGCCGCCGGCACCGTCGCGACCTCTAGCCTACTTACAGCCAACGTGTATCGGCTTTCTCATTCGCGCGTGCACGAGCCAAGACCTCTTTCGTCGTTTTTACCTGCTCTCTCTCTCTCTCTCTCTTTTGCTCTTTCTTTTCTCTCCCCTTCTCTCTCTTTTCCACCACTTGCCAGTATGCCACCCATTTAAGAAAGAGTCCAAGTAAATTTCTTTCCACCAGTGTTAGCCTCTAAACTCTACACTCGAGACTACCCCACGTGCTTTTTTCACAACACTTGAAAATATTCTTAAAAATATCTCAGTACTTTTTTAATTTTGCGTTACAAAGAAAACCGTAAAATAGATGATGATAATAATCTTTATTAATATTTTTAGAGTAGAGAAAGTTAGTATGAATGATGAACAATAAAAATTTTAACTTGTACGGGATTCGAATAAATATTTCTTTTTGAGAAACTATGCGCCTTTTTAAAATTCACTTATTTTCATAGACTTTATTCTCATAAAAAATTTCGAATTCGTAATTGAAAGGAGTAAAATCGTTATTTATATAGCAGTCATTCATTAAACTAAGAAAAATCTCTTAAAAATTTATGAACCATTTTTTCATATTAAACTATTTTAGCTGATTGTTTATATTAGATTTTTAAATGAGAGAAAATATCTTCCAGAAAAATATGGATAAAATGAGAAATATACTTTTTATTTGTTACTACATCTGTAAAAATATTTAATTAAATTCGAAATTGAATGTAGCGGATTGATAGAAATTTTCAAAATAGAAATCGTCTGAATGCAATCATGACATTTCATTGTCTTTAAATTCCATAAAGAAAAATGTTAATAATTGATAAATAATTTATCGAACGTCATAATTTATATACTAATTTTTTTATTTATTCTAAAATCACACATTTGAGTTCGTTTAAAATGTATAATAAATTTAAATTTTATTCAAAATGAAAATGTTTGTGAATTTTTTAATACGGTCTACGTAAAAAAAACGAAAATCATTTTTCATATTTACGATATGAACAAGGAAATAATAAATGATAGCTCAACGCATGCATTTAGGAATAGTTGCGCAACAGTTATATATCTATAAATGATGATCTATGATTGCAAATAAGTTTTTTATGAAGATGCTGGAAAAAGTTAAGTTAAAATACGTTAAAAAACGCAATATCATATAGTTTTAAAATAACGTGTAAAAAAAAATACATTGCACAACTTTTCCAAAATAAGAGGTCTAAGCAATTTTTAAAATCTCTACAGTGTATAAGCTCTAACATTTAGAGAGGTATGAAAAATGTGCCGTAAGAACTATTAAAAATGAATCGTTATAGTTGTAAGTTACCCAAGTTTGCAACAATACACAGAAATACAAGAGGAAAAAGAGTGCTTTCGAATAATAGAGATTCAGTAAATAACGTGATGAAAAGGTGCGTTACAATAGTGAAAGCAGAAGCTCGTAATATAGAAAAAGTAATAATACACCGGAGGACAAAACACACATATGAAACTTTCCTCTGTCGCTGTATAATAAATTCGAGGACAACACGAGCTTGAGCATTATAGGTAAAGATATATAGTTGTTTGAAATAAAGAAAAAAAAGTTTAGAACAAAATAAAGAGCAGAAAAATTGCGAAGTTCCCCAGTGACTTATTTTTATTTTCGTAAAAATTCCTTATATAGCACCATGCTTATGGAGAAAGCACGTTACCTTTATTAACGCCAAACGTCATCAAGTGATTTTTCAAGGATGGGGGAAGACATTAGAATCACACACACGACAAGTGGGTTTTCTCTTATTACATTGTTTAACTACATTTTTTCGTAAATTTTCTTTTTGTTTTCATTAGTTTTATAATATTTAATATTATTTGGCGTAGGAATAACGATTAAATTGAATATCTTACCTTTGATGCATCACCATAAGGGAAAAAATTTCCATATATTTTTTTAAACTCCTCAACGCTGAGATGCCCGCTTGGACAGTCTTTCAAAAATCCTTTGTACCATTCTTGAATTTCGGCATCTACAAAAAAAATGTTTTCATTAAGAATTGATATGGTTTATTATTTAGTTAAAAAAAAACACGTAAAATTAAAAGGGATTCCTTACCAAAAATAGACATAAAAAATTATATAGCATATAATTTGATATTTTTGTAAAACTAAACAATGGACAACACAATTTTCATCTCGAAATGTATCCATCAACAGGAGAGAGATGCGAAAAAAATTAATTTATGTAATTCTTAAAATGTAAATAAGCTTTCAACGTAATGGAAGATTTTTTTCCAAACCTTGTGATATCAGTTAATATTTATTCAATAAACAAATCTGTGTTTTCACACCTTCGTATGCATGATATTAATAAGTAAAACCAAATTAAAAAAAAATAAAGTATTGTTAGTGAATTAAATAAAAATATAATAATCAAGCGAATTTAAATAGGGTTAACGCATTTGCGTTGCAAAGATTTAAAATCTCATAAAAATTAATAAAGAAACTTACATTATTGGATCATTCATATGTATCAGACTACACGTTTACATTCTCCCCTATTAAATTATTTAAGTTTTGTATCATAACTATCTTTTAATCATATTATTATCATATTATTAAATTTATTATTGTGTTATTTATTATGTTATTTCGTCTCATTTTCAATAATACTACTACCACCCTACTGTCATTATCATGACGGAAATTTTCCTTCTCAAAAACCGATTGTATACTGAATGTGAAAAGTCTAAACCGAAGAGAAGTAGAGGGGGATGTTTTTTGCAACATCTTTTCTTCATGGTTACTCTTAGAGCTTCCGAGTGCCTATACTCTCTCTGTAACTGTACTCTCTTCAGGGTACAGATTTTCGTACGAACTTTTACAGGCTTCGAAGGGCCGTCGTGCAATTTCGCAACGATAATGATTAGCGAAAAATTTTTATGGACTCGCGCCACAATGTTATCACGTTACGCAAGAAAACTTAATTAAACTGCTGATGCAATTTCACGCAGTGATGCACTTGTTCTCATGATTGAAATTTCTAGAGTATCAATATCCTTATAAAATCGATTTTTAAGTAATAATTAAATGTACGTTTTAATTGTGGCGAAAAAGTATGTCAAGCTCTAACGTATAAAATTTCTAGGAAAAAATAATAAAAAAAGTTTATGAAAAATGTAAAAGTAAAAATGTAACATTCGCCACTTTGCTAAATAAATTTAAATATTTTAGAGAAATTATTTCTTTTTAGATTACAAGTAGGTAGTGTACGAAGTATGTATTGATTGTTTGTTGCAAATAACTAACGGAAATCTTTAATGGAGCCTATGTTAGGATTAATTATACTATTATTATATAACCGCAACAACTGTACAACCCCATTACCAAATTTAATGTAATTAGAACTTCGTTACCTGCATTGATCTGTAGAATAATAAGTTTGATAGAACTCTATTTTCAGTGAAACGAGTCTCTGGAGAATTAAGTATATTTTATAGATATACGACTAAGACGAAAAAAGGTACAGAGACACGCGATCGAGGGGCTATAAAATCCGATTAAACAGTTTCAGCTCTGCGGCGTGGAGGTCGGGGGAAAGCAGACCGCCCGTAAATTAACTAAGTTTACGACGAAAAGGCTATCGCGCAAGCGCATAGACTGTGCGCTCGCGTACGATCGGAAAATAATTGAGCAGTCGAAAATCGTATAGGAAACTTTGTACGCGCGCGCACTGCGTTTCGTCACGTGCAACTTTAAAATAGTCTGATGATCACCGTAATGAAAAAACATAGGGATTCAGTTTGATCAATCACGTTTTCTACGTACTTACTTAAACAAGTTTACGTTCCGAATATATTGCAGAGGTATCAGTGCTTGATTAGTTTCTACTATTTTTCAGTAAACACGTTTACTTTACGCTATAGAGACCAAATTAAATTAGAATATTTTACGTTAAAAAATTCATGAAAAACTGTATTACAAAAAATTTTATATATTTTCTCATATTATTTTTTGAATCACGTGTCATAAAATCATGTGTAACATCACATATTTTTTCACGGAAAAAGTTTATACTTTTCAGTTAAAATAAAAAAATTATTACCAAAATCAAGAAAAATGTGGATTTTGTTTCAGGTAAACATATACTCTTATAACATTAAAATAGTATATGTAAAATTTTCTTCTGAAGTTTAAATGTTATCGTATTGAAAACCCACGTAAAAATCGTAAGGAGATATGTGGCATGCATGTGGGTATAAAAATATACACTGTTAAAAATTTTTTAAAGTTTTTACATTTTAATAAATTTTAAATTTCTAATAAATTTAATGTATTTTATACATTTGAAATTTCAAAAACATCTTTGTAAATAAACTTCAATCAAAACATTAATATCGGCTGAAAATTTTTTAACATTACATAAAAGAAACCATTTTTACTTCTTTTCTAAAAATTAAAATGATATTTATCCAAGAATTCTACAAATATATAACTATAATACTTCATATATTTTTATACAATTTTGAACGAATAGGAAAACGTAAAACTATTGTGAATTTTCAAACAAATAAAGTTTTATTCAAAATATTGGATTCTAGAAAAATTGTATTTTTTTATTTCAAAAATAACAAAAGATTGAAAAAATACCTGAAAAATAATTTACTACCTAAATGAATTTTCGAATTTTACTGAGAAAAAATACTGTAACACACTTTTAGCGCATATTACAAAATATTTAATCCCAGTATTTGTTCTCAGCTTTTCCAGTATACATTCCCCTATTTCAAGAAGCAAGTAAACAGCGACAAACAAGAAAAATCTCTCCCTCACCTGTGAATTCGGTGTTCTGCTTGAGGTCCTCGAGCACCTCGGGCTTGAGCTTGCTGTTCTGTTTACCCATGGCTGCTGCAGCTGCTGCCTCCTACGGTCGCTCGCGTTCTGCCACGATGATGATGACGGCGACGACGACAACGACGTAGACGTCGACGAGGGCCCCCGGCACGCGAGCGTCCGGGCTGAGAGCTCCCCTGCGCGGCCGCGCGCACGCTCCCTCCGCCTCTTCCGCTACCGCGCTGACGTCCTGGCAATGGCGAGCCCTGTAGGAGTGGGCAAGAAAAGAGAGGGCGATTAATGGAAACGTCTAAGAGCAAAAGGACTAACGGAACACTTTCGCCGCCCCTTCCATTATTTCGGGTTTGGCCCCCCGCAGGAGCTGACCCTCATTCTCTCGCTTTACTCTTTGTGCTTCGTGACCTTTCACTTTCAAATTTCCCGAATGGATAATGATACGAAGCACGTGGAGGGCGTCGTTATTATTAATGTTGGCTGACAACAGGCTCTTAAAGTAGTAAACACTTCATTTTATCAATATTGTCAAATTAATTTTCCATTTTTTTTTCTTCTAATTTTATCGTAAAAAAATATTCAAGGTCAGGTGAATAATTAGAAAAATAATTTCTATAAATGCTTTTAAACTTTGTACAAGTAAACAAATGATTAAGTAAAGAAGCCGGACGAAAATACTTTACTGGTTAAATAAAAAAGCATAATAATAACCGTAATATCAAAATAATACGTTCTTATCTTATTTTCGCAGAAAAAAGAAATTTTAGTATTTGAAATTTCAGGAAAGGATAGAGGGAATCATGTTTCACTATCAAACCACAACACATACCGCATTCAATCAAGCACATTCATTCTCACGCAAATACCCTGAAACAGATAAAAAGTCTGAATAATTATTAAAACAATATAACAATTACAATTTTAGAGCATAGTGCAATTTATTTATAATAATAGTAATAATCATCATCATCGTTATCCTCATAATCACAATAATAATCGCAATAATATTAACGGTAATCATAATAATAAACAATGGTACTCATAGTAACGGTAATATATAATAATAATGACAATGTAGGTTTAACGGCAGGCAGGTAGCCCGCTAGTGGCGCCATCGCCTTACAAAATACGAATCTTCTCTCGCTTTTGCGCTCCTTCGCAGCGTGAATGAATCGTTATACACACACCCACACATATACATATATATCTCCCCTTCCATTCAGCGATTTAGCCGTCCGCCCTTTTTCGGCTTCGTTTTGATTGAGCGAACGAGACGCGGCGCGCATTGTTTGTCACGGGCGCAGATATACAATATATAACGCGCGGTATATATAATGGAACTCCGAAGAAGGACTCGCCGCGCGCGATCGCCACGACGTCAGCGAGAATCCGATGAAGCGGAGGTGCGGAGGTGGGAGTAGTATAGGTATATAGAACAGCGGCAATCGCGTGCGGCGATCTACGCAGTGACAAGGGGGGGCCTGACCGAACCGTGCTTGAACTACTCGAGAGCTGTTCTGTGGTAAAACAACGACTGGGCCAGTCCCGTTCTATGCTCGCTCGCACGCACGCACATCGGAGATAATTATTTCGCGACCATCATTGCGTTGCACGTACAATTTTACGTAACCCAGGTACGTGTGTCTATATACACGGGCTGTGCATGCGTATGTATATATTATATACATATACACCAATGGAGATATATAATATTGCAGACGAGAGTACGAATGTATTGTGCGCGGAGAACTGCCCTATGCTACAAGAGTTAAAACGTAATAATCTCGCGCAACACTGTCCATGGATTCTTTCGCTGCTGGCGCGAATATTATCCTTCTCACGAGTAATGTATCCTAGCAAACGTGAAGAGTTCTGTAATATGATTAAAGCGTTCGTACACATATATAGACTTTCAGTGTTTAAATCTTTTGTTCATAACATATGCGGCTTTACAAAAGCGCGAGTTTCTTTGTGGTTTTCTTGAGATCTTCTTTTCTTTTTCTTTTTTTTTAACAGAACATTCAACAAAAAACGTAGAAAATATTGATTGAATTATACAAACTTGTCTACAAAATGTATATTGAGGAGTGAAGAAAAGATCGTACGTATGTATATATATGTAAACCGTTAGACATTGGCGCTTCGTCCTTTATTGACATCAATACGATATTTTATATTTAGCGATGAGTTTACAAACAACAACACCTCTGGTCTAAAGATTTACATGGTTTTCTGGTTCTGCATAGAAAATACATTTTCCGTAGAGTACGTCATACCGCAATTTATTCTTCTGTACACAAAGCAATATCGATTCGCATTATAGTCAACTAAACTACGTCATCTACAATGAATCTCTCCCCCCCACCCGCGTATATAAACCTTTCGAAAGAAGCAACACAATCGAAACGTGCAAACAATACATACATAATGTAACAACGTGTATTATATGGATTTGTTTCTTTCATTATTATTATTATTACTTTTTTTCTTCATACATCGGTAACATTAGCGCGCCTTCACATTCACATTCAACAAAGGTTCGTCAACTTGTTTCATACGTAATAGTTAGTTAAATTACAGGCAGTACAGTCGCTCGACACGCCGACTCTCTGCGCGCACCACTGAGATTGAATGATCCCGATTGCGGGATTAGAGAAGAAACAAGCACAAGGAGAGAAAAAAAATACACACAGAATTGCAGGGGTTCGTTGAACGGAGGGGGAAATTCCAAGCGAAAAGGGATAGCGTGTGGCCCGATAATTTAATCCCGCTTAATTGGTCGTTGAACGGTGCAGTTTCCTCTGCCTGCGCAAATCGCAACCTCGCCGACGCCGCGGCTGTTGCACTCGAATTTGTTCCCCCACGACTCAAAGGGATAATGACGGCCCGACCCTTAGCGACGTTTCAAACTTTCGCTCCCCTGGCGAGGCTCGATAGTTTCCCAGATTCACGGAGACAATCAGCGACTTGTGAAATATTAACAGTTTAACGTTAATGCTATTCAATTTTGACAAGGCGACAAGGATTAAGAGCTCTTTCAGAAAGAGAGAATGGAAAGAGAAGAGCATGAGGGCGACAATGGAGATGGTCAGAGGACGCGTCACTAATCGATCATGTTGCAGATTGCGCGGGGCATGTATTTACACTTAGCGACCATGATTTCTGGTTCTACATTCCGCCTCTCCTGCTCTGAACTCGTTCGAACTCTCCACTGACGCTCGCATCTTGTTATTAACACAAGACGCAAAATACTAAAATCATTAATGGCATCGGTGGTCGGGAATATGTATATCAATATTATTAAAAATGCAACATTCGCGAATTATCAATTATGGATTGTCAGCAATATTACGTCAAGTCCAAAATGGAACATCGACTCTTTCCTCCCCAGTTCCACTCTCTTGTGTAATCGAATGATGTCATTGATAATGACGGTATTGGATTCGGGTAGAAATACGTTTGTGAATAAACTTAATCTCGCGTGCGAAAATTCTGATAGTAATAGAAAATTAGAAGATCAAACGAGTTTTATCAGTTTAATAAACAGCTCTCTTAACTTGAGACGACTCATCAAGTGCGTTACATAGATAAAACGATATATGATTTCCTAATATTCATTACAGACTACTTATTGCATACCATTGATACATTGTTTTGTCGATTCGCCAATTCTCTGGGTATTTATACCATGTCATATTTGATAATCATTATTATCTTTTTTTTAATAATTTGATCTCAAAATGTTAACGTTTTTTGTATAATACCTCTTTATTCAGATGAATTTATTATTATCTAAAAAATAAAGAAAAAATTGGATTTTTATAGAATTTAAAAAAAAATAAAATATAAGCATAAAAAATTTTAAAACTTTAATAACTGTTTTCTAAAGAAAGTATTAATTAAAACTATCAAAATACTACAAACATAAACAATTTTCATTATTTAAACTTGCAAACTATAAAATTTATTGAAAATACAACAAAATATCTTTCGACACCAATCAACACTTATATGCTATTAATATTCAAAGAAAGTCTAAAGCTTACAAATAACTCAACAATATAACTTTTAAGAACATTTCTATGCATTTCTCTGATATATCAGTAAATCCAGTATTCCAATAATTTGATAAGACCTGGTAATCTGAAATACGCGGAGCAAAGGCAATTTCGTCGTTATTAAGACGTTGTCGAGGTCGTCGAGTCCTCTTCTGGAATCTCGAATCTTCGCCAACGTCTCCGGCGCCCCCTTCGATTTACATAATCGCAGATCGTGCAGGCGCGTTTTTCTTTATATACGGACGCGCTGTGCTGCACTCGCGCGATTTCGCTCTGGGAATTTTTCCAATTCGCATTTTCCTCCCTCTTCCCCTCACACTCCGCGGCTTTCCTGCACTCGAGATCGAGAGTCGGGACGAATTTTTCGAGGAAATTAAATGCCGTCTCAATGCAAAAGACCCTTTTAATGGCGCAGTTACTATTTTCTTTTTCCTTTGCCCGCTCGTATATACTCTGCTTCACAATAATTGAAAGATACTTATGTCGTTATTAGCATCGAATTTGGTATTTAAAAATAACGTAATTTTACCGCATTGAATATAATTATCTCCTCATTAAAGTTCAACGCAACTGTAATCACGATCGAATAGTCTATCATAAAATATCCAAACCACCAAACATCAATATAAATTCACAACGACAAAACAAAATATTCACTGACGTACTCGACAAGCCCGAACAAAACCAACAACTCCCGTTCATTATACCGAAAAAAAAACTTACCCCTGCAGCGAGTCTTCCTTCCTCTCTTCGCGCGACTTTCAGCCCCGTTCACTATACTCGGCCACGGAGTGGCAATTAATCATAAGCTCTGAATTATAAAGTGCGCGTGCGCGGCCCGAAACCGAAGTGCTTTAATTAACAAGTAGCACGCCGGTGCGCGCGCTATTGCGACAATGGGCCGCGCCCGACTCGTCGCGTGCGACGCGCGCAAAAAAGCGAGACTGTACTCCGCGTGCCGACGTCTACGTTCTTCTTGCTTTATCTCACTTCTCGCCGTCTCTCTTTATCGTTATGTATATATCCAGCAAGCACTAATTATTTATTATCTTAGCTTCCCGGCTCTCGCGCTTATTTTTTCTTTGCATTTCCTTCCGGCCTTTTATCGGCTTGTTTAGTCCACCCGTGTTTGGACGCTCGTCCGATTTCTTTTTTTTTTTTTTTTTTTTTAATTGCCTCGTCTGGAGAGTATCGGATTTCTCGCGGCGAGGACGACAAGCTACGGTAACTCTCTTTTCTTCGATTCATTAACACTTGTATTTACGTGTGCGTGCGTGTGCGCGCGTATAGAGGCCGCAACAGCTCAATCAATTGGAGTGTGTTTAATCGCGTTCTCTGTCTATCTCATCCCCCCTCCTACTTTATTTTATATTTTGTCATTCAGCTGGAGAGCTAAAATTAAGCCGATTGTCCTAGTTAAATTTCTGCTTCACTTTTCATATACATTCAATTATAATAATTAAACAAATTTCGTCACGCTATTGACTTGATTCTGTGACAAAATTAAGTAAATGGATAATTGGATCCAGCATATTATTATTCACGAGATGATTAAGTACATAACGGTGTCATTAAAATTTTTCAACTTAATTAGAACAATTTAAGTACGATATAAATTAATACAATTCTTGAAAAAATAACAAGTCACTCACACAGTCAGATCGTATTTTATCAATATTTAACATTTATTATATTCTTACGCAAATGTTAGCTAATTCTGCTTTTACAATTTATGAATTATTTTATATATTTTGTATTAACAATCACATTGCGATCTAAGAGCTAAAACGTTATAATCTTTGTATATACGAAAAACGGCGAGTAAGAAAAATTTCGGTGACTCAAGTGACTTTTGTAATCACGATAGCAAATTTTTTTTTATTTATTCTTATTTTAACCAACGTCATGTCGCTATATAATAAATACGAGGCTGTATTCTGCTTTATTTTAGCTTATATGCACAAGACAGAAAGTTGATAAACTTATGTTACTCTTGTGTTATTCATTTGCTTATTTTGAAAATGTGGAAGTATTTTGGATATTCACAATAATTTCATTTTAAGATTTGTGGTGTTAGATTTTCGGATCGTAAAAAAGGTATAGATTTTCATGATAATTTAATATGTAGAATCGTTTAAGGAAAGTCTAAGAGCAATAAGATACTCTTTTCTTATTAGGATATAGTTCAATAGTAATAGGAAAGTAATAATACAACTTCAATAATATGTATGACTGGTATTGATTCGCTTGCTTCTAACACTGACATTAATTTACTACCTTTCTTAAAATTTTGTATTCAACTTTCTGATAATGCTGTATCTAAAAATAAAAATAAAATATGTCACACCGCTAACGGAATTTCGTGCGTGATGCGAACAACGTTTTGGAACATAAAAACATCATAAAAATACAGTAACAGAAGTTACAAAGCATAAACTTTATCACATTATGTATTACATACAATCAGCTCGCTTACTTTTACACAGTTTTATGTACAAAGAAAATCAAGAAAGGAGAAAGGTCAATCTTCCGGCGGTGGAAGGTCGACGGAAAGAACCAGTGATAAAACCGCTGACAGAATGAATTTTCCCGGTTGTGCTGTACCGAAAGTTAAACCAGCGGCAGAGCAAATTTTTAACGCGGCCGAGCGACTGTTAATGTCGTTAAATTTCGCCGCAACCCGTGAGCACAACGGACATTTTCTATTTCGAGAAACGATTCGGTCCTCCGAGCTTATTCGCGTTTGGACCAATGAATTACGAGATTATGATTGCGGACACACGCAATCACATTAAGCACACCCTTAAGCTAGTGTAGGATTATTTAATGTCAGTATTACAGTAGCGTGTTATCATTCCACTTTGAGATAATTCTAAAGCAGACTGAAAATCATTTAAAAATTAAAATTACCGCGTTTAAAAATGCAATCAAAATAATATTATAGTTAACAAAAGATAAATTCGAAAAATTTCAGTACGAAAACATTGTTCTCCCAAGTTTATCTTATATGTGATTATATAATATTTTCCGTTTACAAGAAAAATTAGTAGCGTTGTAGTATAGCGTCGAACTGTAAAAGAATGAAAAAGTAATATTACTCAGTTATGACAGATAAGGTCTATACGAAATAAAGTGGACAGAAAAAAATTATTGGAACTGAATACGTTGTGACGATGCGTCGGTTAGTGAAGAATCGCTCGATAAAGGCCCGCGTCGCGTATGCTAATAAAGCACACGCGCACGCGCGTACAGGGCACGAAGTTGCGCGCAAAGGGCTGAGTAGAAAAATATAAAGTACAAAATTGCGGAATTCGCGAGAGAGAGCGCAACACAAGAATAGTGGCTCGATTGTTTCCTTATCTGCGCCTGTACCCCTTCCCCTGTTTATTTATTCATTTTTTTTCTTTTTCTTTGTCGTATTGCGAGTACTCAATTGACTTTTTTTTTCTCACGGAGAAACCTTTCCTTCCTTTCGCAGCGACTATAATCCCTAGAATCTTTTCACGCCCGAATAACTCGCAACGACGCAGCGGCCGCACGCGCTTTTCGCCTTCTTTTTTTTGCGACAAACCCCAGATCATGATTTTTCGGTCTGACTTTCTCTAACCTCCTTCTTTCTTTCTCTCTCTCTCTCTCTCTCTTTTTTCCTCTCCTTACAGGCCGTTTCTCGCGGAAACGCCCGCTATTTCGATTGTCAATGCTCGACTTTCTGGCGGGTCGCCTACGCGGCTGATCCCGATTCTGCATTGTCGTTTTCTCTATTTTTATTTTGCGACTGACTTTGTGTGGGTTTTCCTATGCGGCTTAATGCAGTCGCATTTTTTTTTGTTGCTCTGAATAAAAAGAAAACATGTTTTGCGCGTTTTTCTCAATGATAACAGTGTTATCATATATCTAGAAATAATTTTATAATTTTGATTATTCATTAATCAAAGATTTATCAATTTTTTAATCAAAATATGTGAGAGCATCAAGGATGACCAATTTTTTTTTCATAAAAGCAAGGACTTTCGATTTTGTACTCAAATTAACGCATCAATCGTTTTGGTATGTTCCAAAACGCAAGATCATTGGATCTCATCAATCATCTTTATCACTTCTGCACTTTTTCATTCAGAACATAATGTAGGAAAATAAAGACAGTAGGAATACAAAAATGACAATTTTACTTATACGCGCACTTAGTAATAACTCATCCTGAGAATAATTTGAATTTTAAATGCATTATGGCGTGTACGAAATTTGTAGAGTAATTGAGATCGCCGTATATGTATTTTACTGAATATTTAAAAATTACACTGAGAAAATTATAGAAATTCAATCAATTACTCATTAAATTTGCATTTCCTATAATTATAGTTCTTATATTAATATAGAATATGTACTTTACAGCAGTATATTCAAATTATAACTATATATTTTTACAACTGAAACTTACAGTAATTGTTGTCGTAAATATTTTTCTCAGTGCACATATTCACATAACGTACATGAAAATTACTTAACTCGTAAGACATTTCATTGAGTTATAATTTTTTTTAATATATTAAAATGAATAAATTGAAACGAGACTAATTTAGACATTTTTCCCTTTGTCGAGTGCTGAAATTTACCATTTTTAAAACTGTGCTTAAAAGTTTTAAAAGGAGGTGAAGAGCCCATTGTTTTTATTCGAAATTGACTTGATAGTTTGATTAGATGTAAATCTCATACGCGTAATGTTTTTAATATACTCAGTACTTTAATTACGATAAAAGCGGGTTGTAAAACTATATATATATGTATATATATAGAAGGTAGTAAATTCACATTTTTCCTTATTTATCTTTCTCGATAGTATTATATATACGTATATATGAATATATGCATATTTATATATTTATACGGTATGTAACGTGTTGTGTGGAAGGACGCGATGATATGTACCTAACCTAAGGAAATGCGACGGGGCATAGTTTCACTTTCACCAAGCATGCGTCATCGTTATTTGTCGGACTTCCACCCGTACTCAAAACACACTTTTATTCGATCAATACCTGTGTTGGCGTGAAACATATAATAAAATACAGAATATTTTTCAACGCGCTTAATATTTTCCACATAAAATAATCATGATTCTTCGTAAAAAGTAGACCAAAGCCCATTTTTTTCGGACAATTGTTCGAACATTCCGATTAGGCGTTTCATTAAGAAGCTCACTGAGCTTCGTCAGCAATGTCTCTTACGCGGCCCTCACGTTCCCAGTGGCTTCCCTCTTTTTCGACCTGATCGTTATCGGTGATTGTATGTTTGTGCCATTACTAATTGTTGTTTACGACGGATTTTACTGAAGTCTATGTGTTCAATCGATACTTTTTTGAAGATAGTGGCATTTACTACTGAAATACAATGAATTTGAACGTCGATATAGTTGAACTTTATTAAAAAAAGTTATGTTTCAGTTGATCTGAAGTAAGTGAAATGACAGAGAGACAACATATAATAAATTTCAGTTTACTCAGATTTATCGTCATAGATAAAAGTTTCCGAAAAAAAAATTAAATGGAAAATAATAGAAACTTCAAATATAACCAGATATTCAAAGTTGTTTACACATTAATGATCATTGTAAGTTTCTGATAAGTATTCACATCACCATTCACTCTTTCTGTCTGTTTATCCATCTCTAAGTCTGTCAATCTGTATATGTCTTTCCCTCATTTCTCTCTCTCTCTCTTTCGCTCGCTCGCTTGCTTGCTCGCTCGCTCGTCACTGAATCCTAATTAGAACATGCATTGGTCAAAGGCTATTACTATTAGAGTTCGCTAAGCCTATAGAGACTGGGCTTAGTCGCTTTCCTCATTGGCGCTAATTTCGCGTTCGGCGCTTAAAGAGAGAGTGTTATGGTATATTTTAAGATTAACCTCACTTTTTATAGTGATAACACTCAGAAAGATATCTTATCGCAAGCCATATCCTGTGGTAATTTTCACTTGAGCAAACATTGAATTAAAATATATACACCGTTACTCAATGGATCTTTGATGATGACGATATTAGCTTATATTCACAAAATTATAGAGTCGAAGAAGGATGAAGTAAAAATGGACGAGAAAACATTTTTAATCGTAGAACATTGTATACAAGTGTGTTGAATCGAATAGAAGCGAAAATTCGCGTTGGATTTATCAAAATATAAAATATTTTTTTGAGTGCCTCGAGAATTATACTTGGAATCGTTAGCTTGACTGGAATAGAGCTTCATTTATAGAAACTTACGAACCTACCATAAGACAATTAGGTAAAACGCAATTTTAGTTGTTGTTAAATCATTTATATGTAGATATAAATGCAATTTTCTCTCTTTTTATATTTACCTATAACGATTTTTCTTTTATAGTTAATAATCTAAACGTGTGACGTATAGAGATAGTTGTCTTTATATTCAATTATTTCTCCATTATTCTCGATTAATCGCAGTGAGCATTATCGAGTTTTTATTCCTAAGCTTACAGAAGATTGAAGAGACGGGATAGTCCGAGGTTAGCCAATCGATTTTCTCACTGGCGTTTTCGGTCTTCTGGTTCGTTCGTATTTCATCATTCGTCGTCCCCTGGATTGTGTTGGCAGGACGAGGAATGAGAGGACCGTGTGAGAGTTGAGCTGCCCGTGCGTCCGCTCTTTGTCCGCGTGAAATTCTGCGTGGAAAGCGCGAAAATTGAAGGTATATGTACGCGCGAGTGAGCGAGAAAACGAGTTTGGACGTGCTCGAGCTGAAATCTTTTCGGACTTTTTCGGAAAGAGTTTCGTATCGATCTTTACCGAAGCGCCATTCCAATTGTTTCACTTGTTTACGCTGCATTTGTTTCTTCCTTTCGCTTTCGTACTTCGAAACTTGTAGAGAGTGAAGTTACTCTAACTCAAATGTCCCATTAAATTCCGTAGTACGTTTTCGAGTCTGTTGTTCAAACCTATTTGTTGCAATATGTGCGTATTTTCTTAGAAAATTGCAAGTCAACGAAGCAATTGGAAAGTTTGACGTCGTCGAAAAAGTCTTTATTGAAAATCAACGATATTCGTGAAGATTCTCGAACATTCGTCCGCTTCTCTCAAAAACTGACACAAATTTTTCCGCACCGAGAGAACTGATAATTCAATGAATAAATGGAGAAAAACGAAGTGAACATTGTCCAAATCGCTCGTACAATTAAAAAAGTGTTCTTTTACTATTCTTCCGTCATTCACTCGTTCCCTTTCGTTTTGCAGACGAGCGACAGGCAATGCTTCTTTCTTTTTGTATTACACAGCCGTACAGGGAAATGAAAAGAATTAAAAAGCGAATTTCGATCATCCGTTTATTATTCCGTTAGGTTTATTCATTCTCTTCTGCCGCATACAGTGAGCCATGTAAAAAAAGATGTACGAAGAAAATGAAAAAAAAAGAAATCGGTCGAGCAAAACTCTTGAGAATCCGGATAACTACGGCCGGACATGCAACAGTTTTACACGACCTCTCGTACTCTATCAACTCTCTCTCTCTCTCTTTCCTTTGCCTGTGTCGTTAAGTGTATAAGTATGTATTTGTTATTACTTCTGTTTTTTTTACAACGAACATGACTTTACAAAAATTTTCATTAGTTTGGTTGGGAGGTGTGCATACCGGCTTATTAACGATTAATAATAATATTACGATGATCCGACCGTCTCCCGGATGGATGCGGATCGGCTAAAATCGATGTGGCGTGACGTCAAGAAGTCTTTGTTTTACATTATATATATAACTATATATGCATGTATATATAATCGCGTATAACAATGGAGAGGTGTAGCGCGGGCGCGCGCGTGCCCCCGATTCTTATGTCATCATCGTCGTTTCTTGCCTCTCTCCCTTTATTTATATTCTCTCTTGTCAAGTCACGCCTTTTCGCCCTGGTAGAAATCGGCACGTGTCGTCTGCCCGGAAACGACTTTCAGGCCAGTAATGCGCTACATTTTACCGTGTTAAAATCGTTAAGAGCTCGTAAAAAATGGCTGACTACTGGTCCAAAAATCATTCATCTGTTTTTCTTTTTTTCCATTTCTTCACCGATTCAATCAGTGATTGTGTTTTATTTTTTTGCTATCTTTTTCCCTTTTAAAACTATTTAGAGTGTAGGTACACCTCCACTCTCGTTAGCCGGTTAAAATTGAAAGTGCGTTCTCTCGACCAGGCGAACGGTCCACGATCACTGGTCTAGAAATCGATCGGCTCTCCTCGTTTTCCTTTTCTACCAGGGCCGTTTGCCGGACAGCAGAAGTTTGGCGCATCGCGCGGCTAGCGCCTCGACTCGGGCTGTTCCGGGGAGACGAGGACGAGGACGCGCGGCTTCACGACGACGAGGCTCGTCGCTGCGGGGTTCGCGCGGCTCCTCGCGGCGCTTGCGCCTCGGGCTGTGTCGCGTGCTGGCGCGAGCCGATTAAGGCGCCAGCATCTTGGACAGCTCCTCGTCCTGCAGGCAGCCCTTGAGAAATTCGTCCTGCGTCAGTTGGCCATCGTTATTCTCGTCCATCTTGGCGAATATGTTTTTCGCCCGCTCTTCCGCGCTATCCGCTGGCCTATTGCTCGAGCACGCGCCCAGCATGTCGTATATCGCCTGTAATCACAAATAGAAGAATGGAAAATTAGATCGTTGTGTCAATAGTCGGATGAAGAATAACATGAAATAGATGTATATGAGAAAATGCAGAAAAATTCACACTTATGATAATTAAGAAAATGAAACTAGAAAGAAATTTCATTTACTTTTTTCAAAATTGACAAAATGTTCATTCCTTCAAAAGTTATAAAAGTTCAAATTTGAGCATTTTTGTGACTTTTCAATACTCAAATTCATCTTCGATGACTTTTAAGGGTTCATACCACTTTACAAGCTTAAAATTTAAGCTATAATTATGAATTTTTTTTATAGTTTCTATAACAGATATCGGTATGAATCTTTTTGGGTTTAATAAAGGCACCCTTAAGGTATAGGAAACAATTTTTTTTTTTAATTTTACATTGTTTATTTATCTACAACTGTAACAATTGTTGAGCGTCTCTAAAAAATGGATGTTGATGGCGTGCATGATTTCGAAGCGAGAAATCATCGGAAATACAAAATTCAAAACATTTAGATTCAGTAGGATTGTGGCTATCGCCGGAACTAGGATAATTAAGTTTCATGCAAAAATAACAAAATGCCGGCTGTTCAAAAAAGTCTTTTCGAAAAATCTAGTATTTTGCTTCTTTTTTCGGTTGATAAATATAGTTAAAATTGAAATTTTAACGTAATCCTAGTTCCGGCGATAGCCATACATGTGACGAAGACGTGGTAAAAATTTGGTAATCATCGGTTGAATACATTTTGAAAAATCGTGCACGTCAACCGGAAAAAAGTGGTTTTGAGAAAAATGCGTTTAAAAGTGCGCCAAACTAAACTCGACGAAACACACACTTGCAGTGATCAGATCGTTTTGAAATTTTTACACAACATTTTTGATGTTTTCCTTTCGAAATCCATTAAAAAAAATATCGATTTTTTGAAAGTGATAAAGTGGTATGAACCCTTAAGGAAATCATCTGACCTAAATGAGTGTTTAAAAAAAGAAAGTTTTTTAGTTATTTATTTAAAAAATTTCAACCTTAAAAAAATGTGATTCAAAATGTATTCAGAAAGTGTGCTTTCAAAAAAAATTTTAATTAGTTTTAAAGTCACAACAAGTGTTAATTTTTTTTCTGCATTTTCATATAAGTTACTAACTTTTTCAAAAATTTTTTGCAATACGAAATTTAAAAAAAGCAAAATATATTCACTATTTTTCTTATACATATTTCGTTACCTAATTTGGTAATAATTTTATGTTTTCATAAATGCTACAATAATAAAAAAATGATAAAATATTTCTAAAAATTTTTCAAAAATATAAAACATTTTTACTGTCACATTAACTTTTTGATATAATTTTATTCTGAATATATATGTACTTTTAGTACTAATATATATTAGTACTAAAAACTGTGTTTAAAAAAGGGGACGTTTCGTCTACTACACTCTATATGTATATGTGAATCATTCTTTTCTCTACGCTTTCGACGTTATCCGCGTGCCTTTTTGTTCATCTTTTAGGATACATTTCACTGGACAGTGCCGCACTGAAACTTTTTTAATCTAATATAACTCTGCAAACATAAACTTTTCAACCCGGTTTTAAACTCTATTTTTTCATATTGTGGAAATAAAAGTGATCACTTTTGTAAAATCACTTTTTTTATCTATTCATTTTGTTATGACCCAATACGAAATAGTGATTACATTCACTGTTTTTATTTTGATGACGTTGAGGAAATATTGATGAATTTAACTTTACATGCAACGCAATACAATATCCGCGTGTATTCATGCATATGTATCAGGACCTACAGCTCGATATGCAAAAATAATGTACGAAAGAGAGCGTGAGTTTACATGGACTATTGGAGAAAAAAGTTTTGTTATTCAATTCATGTTTTTTCTACAACCTAAACAATTATTATAAAACTGCTGGAGAAGATATTTATCGGCATAATCTATAGTATTTTAGAATAGATTTAGAAGTAGCATTCAAGTCGTTATGATATTATCTATAGAAAATTTTTTTGTTGAAAGAATTCTTTTGTTTATTATATTTGAAAACAATCATAAGCTACTGTAAATAATTGAGAAAACTGTACTTGTTGTACGATATTAAGAAAAATGCAAATATTGTTGGTTCGACACTGGAATACTAATAATTTATGGACTATAAGTATTTGCATCATAAATAAAGTAATCTCAATTATTATATCATTATCTTATGTTATTTCTTTTATTCCAATAAAGAATGACAAAAACTACTAATTATAATGTCCGCGTTAGTTGTTGAACTTTCATTGGTAAGACCCGCCATGTAGTGGATTAATATTTTAACGCTTGCAATGGAAATCATCGCATGTGACGATCTATAACCGCGACAATGTGATGAGCACGCGTATACGTTGCATCATTGACATCCTGTAGAGGGCGCGATGAAACATTCATCATTTATGCGAAACGCGACATTCCACAATGCAGGGAGCGAATGTATCCCTCCACCCCATTCACCCACTCCGTCATTCTTCGCGCAGTGTCCGTTTTCACGTGAGACTTTCGCATTATTCATGTCATCATAAATGCGATTTGCGTCACGATCCTTTTCCAATAATGTGCATGGATATGTCTGTGTTAGTGTTATATTAGAGACACTAGTCCCCAAGGTATGAGCTATTTTATTTTACATTGGCCATTTTTACTATAATAACAATTCTGAAAAAGAAAATCGACCAGCTCAGCTTGTCAACGAAAATAACGCAAACAATTGAAACAATATATCATCATAGAAATGTTTTGTGGTAAACTGGTTTAACTTCACCATGAAAGAGAAGAATTGTCAATTTGCTTTATTACTAATAGGTATTTTTAGATTAACAGTGTGCTATATTAATTTGTAATCAAGTATTAGTGTATTTTAACGAAGAAAAGGTTTTTATTTTAATATATTTTTTTTCATTTATATTATATTTATTTCATAAGAAAATTCTAGGTAACCTTTGTTTGCAATTTAGTTTTCTCTTATAGGCACTAATTATTTTGGGATGTTAAAGAAAACCCTTTAAGAATCAATCACGCATTCCATTGGAAATCATCATATCATTATTACAGCTGCTCTGTTCATCTCTTCATAGCCCATTGCTTATACACATCAGAGGCTCAACAGCCGACGATAGAAAGATACAAACGTAGAGTGATGAACACGCGCGAGAAATGGGTTGGGTCGATTCGGTCTGTTTTCGGTGTAATCGTATACTGTGTCCCGCATCCGGTGGCCATAATTGATTGCAGTTTGCAGAAGCACCCGGGCGCGTATTTAGCAGCGGGCTATTTGAATTAATTGGCAATAATTACTCGGGCAATCACGCAGCCTCTCGTGCCCTTTGCCATCATCGCGTAGTCTGTTTCTCGCTCTCTCTTCAGAACTCCATGAACCACTCGAATGTCAAACTTTTCGTTGTAAAGCGGTTTAAAACGCAGGAGCATCAAAGGATCTACGCTGGCTGTATGATTTATGAGACTAATTAATTCATGAGATGGTCTAAATAAACGCGAAAACAGTAAATACAAACTTTAATTTAGTGTATAAACAAAATTTTTAATTAAATTAAACCTTTTAATTAAAACTGTTTCGAAATTTATGTCAAAAAGCACCATACGCTATTCAATATTCAAATATCCATGATGATTGGTACTCTAACGAACCTGAATTTTTAATGGATCTGTTGTTTCATAAATAAGACTTTGCTTATCAAAGCCTAATGCATCTCACTAGGATAACGCAGTGAGACCACTAAAATCAATTACTATTGTTTTTATAGCATCTTATTTTTATTATAAAAATCTTAACAGTTACTAAACATTTTTTATAATACATTTAAACTTTTGAATAAAAGATATTTTAACAACCTGACTAATTATATTGTGATGTACTATGCGTATTATACACGAACGATTAGCGAGTGCAGCAATAAGGTTTCGAAGCTGTAATATATTTTATTCTCAAAATTTTCAATTTTCAAATAACTCATTATTTTATGCCACAATATGTGACTTTCAAAGTAAGCTTATTTTTTTATTACAAATAAAATATATTTGTAAGTAATTCATATTACTTATGCGCTGAGTTTCGACTATCAATGGTGCACCTGTCTTTCACAAAACTATACGTTCCCTATTAAAGCAAACTAAGCAAAAACGGCAAACAAAACTATCTCACTAAAAAAGCTTTCTACATCTCCGCGTCCCGGCCGAGCACGCGACCTCTGCGACCACGTTTTTTTTACCTCTCTGCCACCGCGATGGCACGGTGAGCGAAATTTTTTTCAGCCGAGCGGCAATTAAAAAAGTCATTAGCGACTGTGCGGAAACTATGCCGGCCGAGTATAAGAGGAGAGCGACGGTGCGCGCGTGGTGGCTGCTCGTTATTCGCCCGGCCACATACTCATATATATATATATATATATAAATATAGACACACTCGTGCGGATTCAGTTTTGCCTCTCGGCCGCTTATGTGGACAAGTTCGTGGAGCAGCGAGGCTTTTAAGCACAATTCGCCTGGACAATCAACCATCGCGTTCGCGGCAATGTGTTATAACGGTATACGCAGCCGTAGCCTCGTGCGAGCTGCGAATTTTTCCCCCACGGATCTTGGAATGAACTGTACGAAAGTAAAGAATTTGAATGCGGAAGGAAGTTTTTAATTGTTTATATAAAGTCATTGGCGATAATTTGAAATGAAAAAGACCTTTCTAACATGGGATGATAAAAACCAGAAAAATATTTTATTTTTTATTACGGTTCTAGTAATAATAATGGTGCTGCGGTCTGTATTCGTGAAAGAAACCCACCAAGAACGTGGAATAGCATCTATTTCATAAAAAGATTTGAAAAAATACGGATACTGTTGGATATTTTTTTATAATTCGCAGAAATAAAATGTGCAAAATAAAAATCTGAAAAATTAATTGAAACTACTTCTTCTGTAAACAAAAGTACTACGTGACTTTGAATAAATAGTGATAACAAATAAATATAAGAGAAATATTTTATTGTCTCGCACGTAATTGAGATGTAAAGTAAAATAAATCCTTTTAATAGTTTCCAAACATTTAGATAATGTGCTGTAGTAAAATCTAGGCACGTACATTTGACATTTTAATAATATTTATATTGAAAGTCTTATTTATAAAAAAGTCTTTTATACTGCAAATAGTTAAGAATAATAAATTTTGTCGCGAATTTCTATTAGCCTATTTATTACATAAAATTAATATGTTACCTGAACAATTTTCGTCATTTCTTCAATATCTATAACACCGTTGCCGTCTACGTCATACATTCTGAAGGCCCATTTGAGTTTTTCTTCGGGCGTTCCGCTAGACGTTACGTCAATCGCCAGTAGAAATTCCTGTAACAAAAATAATGAGGATTCTTATTAACAATATTACTCATAAAGCAAGATTTATAACAAACTAAAAATGGTTTATTTATTTATAAAACAAATTGAGAGTGTGGAAGTAAAAACGTAATCACATTCGCATTGAATTTATTGCTGTAATAATCATGAAATGTAAATTACCAGATTATAGCTTTATATTTATAAAAACTTTGCATTTTTTGTTCATGTTACAATAGATAAATATTGAATTTTCTCCCTCTTACGTTGCTAATAAAAAATCACCAAAAGTATGTTTAAATACTATGATAAAAGATATGAAAGTTCTTTCATAATGTAAAAAATTCACTCAGCTGTCTGTAAAAATAAGTGATATACATTCGAGATTCGCCGTCAAGATTCATCGATTCAAAAACGAACCGTAGTCGGTCCAATAATACACCCTGACCGAACGGCAACCCATCACGTGGGCACATATTGACGGTTTACATTCGAGCGATCTAATGCGCTCGCGTCATCATCCCTCTCCCACAGCCTTTAAAGCCCACCCACATAATACTCGAAAGCAAAAGATAAAGCGATCGAAGGGCAGCAGTGTGTATATATGTGTATATATATATACCCACGTCCGAAGATTCGAGCAAGAAATGTAGAGCGTGCCGGCGAGCGTGAGCGTATACACATATATATGGTATATAGTTCGATAAAATGAGGCTCCGCAGGCCGAGCCTTGAAAGTCTCGCGTGACGTGAGATCGTATCCTAAGCGCACGGGTGCGTATATAAAGTAACTCGCGCGTGGGGCGCATGATCTTGGACGAGCCTAGTCGACCCTCCGCGCCTTCCTCGTGCTACTTACTTCGCTACAATTGCACTGTTGCACGCGCTGAGTGCACTTTTCAATTATATATTCTTCGGGATTCGTCGCGGTTATTGCTGACTTGAAGTCGAGGTTGATTAACGAAAAAGTACTAATCGTGTGTAACAATGATATTTTTTTTTGACAAAATTCTACTATACATATTAAATTGAATCATTAATCTTGACTTTGGTTTACCTCATTAGTTTCAAAGTGAAATTTATCGCTATTATGCACGAAGAAACGATTAATTAACATTATATTGACTTTGTAATAAGGCAAAATTTTCGTTCCACCCGGAACGCAAATTTTAACCTGCACAGATAGGTAGTAGAATTAACGACTTTAATTCCGCAGCTCTGCGCGTGAGCAAGGAGCGCATTTCGCGCGAATAGGAATGTGAAAAACGACGAGGCAAGTGTGCGTACGTGTGCGTACTTAACCCGTGAGATTTTTCACTGTCGCTTGCGTCTGAGTTTATATTCTCGAGAAAATCCGTCAAGCTCCTTTCCCCTCGTATTTGAATTTCATTTTTCGAGCGCGCAGCTAGCTACGGATAAAGAATGAATTTCCATTTCTTTTTCATTTTAGTTTAAGTAAAGCAGCTTTGGAGCACACGCGTTACTTACTAAACAACTAGGGTAAACACGGGGACCGTAATAAAATCACGTAATAATACCTTAGCAAGAAGGCATTCGTGTTAACGGTTGTTTGACAATGCGAGCTGAGAAAATACGTTAACTTTTATGAAGGTGATAAGTATAATAACTTTAATGATATTATAATAATGAGAGTGGCGAATGGTAATGAAAAAAACCTTTTCTTTTAAAAGTTTGATAAAGTAAAGAAATTGTTTGTCAAGAGGAAAGAACAATAGGGGCTAGCAAGATTCGCAAATATTTTTCTAAGCAACTCCGGTTAAAGTCAAATGGATCGATACATTATGAAAGCACCTAAGCTAAACTTGGTATGAAACTTTTTCCGCGTTTTTATAGTATGAGAAAAAAAATGAAGAGGCCAAACTTGGGGCGATCATAAGAGTTGCATTTTCCACGAAATATTCAACAGCGATTTTGCCACCCTCATCCCCGGCCAGTACGGTGCATACACTTGGGCTACCTGAATGGGGCCGAGCGATAAGCAAACAACGAGCGCACCGCTCCAAGTTCAAGTAGACCTTCCGGGCTCGCGGGCAAAATAAAGAGCGGACCTCGTTTCGGTGAACTTTCCAGCAAACAAAAATTCTTCATCGCCATCAATCTTGCGCGGATGCAACGCGCACGGACAGGACAAAGAGCCGCAGTAGCGACGACGCGTTCGCTGAATTCATCGCGAGAAAAAACCTGACGTCGCAGCTCTCTAGCTGCGGTGGTTGATCAAGTTTGCCGAAGTGAAGTAAAGATGATGAAACGAGAGTGATAGATTGAATATGACGAAGATATTGAAAACTTTGCTTGATGAATCGATATGTTTCATTGAAGATTAAATTTAATGAACTTCTTCGTCATTCTCGTGACCTGCAAATTCAGTCATCGCTTAATCTTGCTTCTGACACGAAAATTCAGCAAGCATGGAACACATGATTTAGTATTACATATTTTTGAATGACAAATTTTTTTCTTTTTCTTTTTTTGTTCATAAGTACACTCAACAAAAGTCCGCAAACATTACAACCAAAAATTACACAGTTTCGGTTCAAGTTCTTGAAAAGAAGGATGAAGTAAGACGGCATAACAAAGGAAAATAAAGAGATGGATAGGGCCGCGAGGATTTTCCTTGGCAAGCCATTGGCGCCCCTCAAATTTCTGCCAAGCGGGCCGAACTGGGTCACTTGAGCCCTCGAGCTGGGTGTTCAAGACTACGAAGAACGAGGCACCAGGTAAGTTTCGGATCTCATTCTCTCTCTCTCTCTCTCTCTCTCTCTCTCTCTCTCTCTCTCTCTCTCTCTTTCTCTTTCGCTTTCTCTCTTTCCTTTTCTCTCTTCTTTTTCTCTCTATCGTCACCAAGGGTTAAGATACAGAACAAAAACCCGAGTAGCTGACGCTCGCGAAAATAAGTAGGGGGAACAAGCAAGAGAAAGAGAGAGAGAGAGAACCCAACGAAAAAAGAGTTAACTGTCTGAGATGTGGAGTCTGCGAGTTAAAGAAGTACAGAAAGGCCGACAGAGACAGAATGAAAGAAAGAGAGAAATAGGAAGAGAGAAATAGGAAGCCTAAGGTATGAAAAATACCCTTTTAAACATTATGATTTTGTGTATTTGCATAATTTTTCAATGTTATTTATTCACCACTATATAATATAAAAAGATTATAAATATTTTATTTCGTTCTATCATGATTCTGAACAACTAACTCAGACACATTATTTGTTATTTTTCTTGGAATCGAAAAAGACCAAGGATTCCATTTAATATTCAGCGCAAAAGAATTCGTCTATAGTGGTATGCGGGAAAATAAAACGAGAAATCCCACGCATATTTGTTCTACGATTACTACAGAACGATGCCATAAAATAAGATATAAAATAACAAATCCCTCGAAATGGGCAATCAAAGCATAAAGCTTCGTTGGATTTTTCTCATAATATGCATAATATTATGAAATCCAACAGTACCATTCGTCATTGAACAATATTTAAAATCATGTACAAATAATAAAACAATAACCGTTTATATTTTAAGTCATAAATGTAATCTATTGTAAAAATCATTGTTTAAACATTAGAAGATAATTAGAATCATATATCAGAAAAGAGATTTACTTAATATAGACTTATATATATATTATTAATTCAGATAGAAATCTTTTTTGTGCAATATAACCAAATATTTTACAGTTTCTGTAAGTTTCAATCATTAAACTTTTTATGTCTTTCATTATGCTCCAGTAGTGATTATGCAAATTTGAAATAAAGTTTATGATTAGTTACCTGACTTTATTGTACAATGTAATGTATACAATTTCCAGAATTATCAAAAATATCACAGCATATCTCAAACCGTTACATCTCGCTTTATCAATAACACAGTCGCAAAGCCGTATTACAACGTCACGCAAACGCAGCGACGCGCAAGGAGATTGCAATACAATTACACAAGCAGCGATACCTTTGATCCCATCTCTAATTTTAATTCAACACGACGAAACTCGGATACGCCCGCACCGAGCGTTTGCCTCGCGCCCCGTCAAAGCTACGGGCGTCTAGCTTCACGCCAAAGCTCGCACGTCTCACCCACACTCGCACCCCCGCGCACAAATAAGACGCGAACGGACGGAAGAGCCGCGTTTCACTTCCACGTAGCATCACGTGGAGCAGCAGCACAGCCAACCTCTATATTTGCTCGCAGCTGCATAGAGGCACATGGGAGAATGAGAAGAGGGGGTGGGGACTAGTAAAAGCAAACAAAAACAGAACGTTAATGTGGCGAAATGAGATGTACGGTTATATCAGGACCGTGGCGGAGCGAGCGAACCAGCGGCGCGGTGATAATGAGATATCCCGCTGCAATTTATGGACTCGGGCACGCGGGAGCGTGCGCATAATTTTCGCTCTGGTCCAGCCTGTGTACACAGAGATACACACCCCCGCTGTATCTCCTGGGACAAATGCTGTTGAGAGTGCGAACTTGCCTCTTCTTGTGTTCAATTTTACTGGTTCCACTAGTCTACATTAATTCAATAGTCATTCAATCTGTTGATACATTTAAATGTAAGATTGAATATTGGAGCGATATTGCCTCAATATTGTTTTCACATTTTCACTATTTCCGAGAATAATTTCTTAAAGTTAATGAACACGTTCATGACCCTGCGGTATATTATTGTTCCTAAACTATGATTTCCGTTTCCCCATTGCAAATTTAGTTAAAATTGTTCATGTTAAAATTGTAACAATATTACTGCAAGGTACAATATTAGTAAAAGCTAATTTTATGCATAGATATTTCTACTTTGGGAGGTATCATCTTAATGGTACTATTTAAAAAACATTTTTATACGTATAATTAATAAAGCAACATAAAAGTAATATTGCTAAAATCTTAAATTATACCTGTAGTATTATGAAAAATAACATTTGAAATCGTTTATGAATAACATTATATAAATATATATGAGATACGTGTGTATACTACAGTTTTGAAATTTATTTACATGGCGTTATGACTTCTTTCGGAATGTTGAATTATAATATGTTATGTTACCATGTTAACGTTGCATATTAAGTTACCATGATAAAATTTAAAAAAAAATGAGAATATGTACAGATGTTGTATAATAAAAAAATTAAGGTATAACAAAGAAAGTCCTGTAAGAGGAAGCAATCTGATTTAATAAACGCACAAAACTAACTCGAACATATGCATAAAATCTGGGACAAAAACATCGGCTGAACAAATTCCAATTTCTCTTGGCTCGCGTGAGCTAAATCACTGCCGGATAGTCTGCCTCATCTCAGCACAACTTGCGCTTCCCGCAAAAAGGCGCGATTACATAACTAAATCTAGACCAGAGGATATATACGTCAGACGAAGAGAGAAGGGAGAAGATAGCGCAGCGGAACTGCAAATCGCTTCTATGCGCATAATGCCCGCCGGTGCCTGGGGCGTTGTTCAGCAGCAGCAGCAGCAGCAGCAGCAGCGATGCAGACGCGTCCTTCCGAGACTCAACTCCTCCCCCGCCGGGACTAAGTTCGCACCTTAATTAAACGTGACGCTGCACACAGGGAGAGAGAGAGAGAGAGAGAGAGAGAGAGAGAGAGAGAGAGAGAGAGAGAGAGAGAGGAAGCGAACAGCTGGTGCGCTGCTAATGCGCGCGTCGGCGGTCAGGTGCGCGCGAAAACTCGTGCGCACGACGTGACTCGACGGATTATTATCGCAGCCGCGGAGAAACTTATGGAAATGAATCGTCCATTTTCCCGCAGCTCTTTTCCGTCATTTTTTTTCTCAGCTATAGATAAATCGTAAGGGGGTGAGAGACTGATACGACGATGATGTATGGACGCGTGAGTTCCGGACGAATAGCCCGTTCTCTTGATATTGAAAAATAATTCTCCGAGTATGCGGCCCTTTGGATGGCTCAGATGGATCCCAAGATTACGAAGTAATTTATTATTTCATATTTTAGGCACGGGAGGGGGGGGGGGGGTATGTGATGTGAGTGACGGATCCCCTGGAAAATATATAATGGATTAAGAGGAACGAAAATTACCATTCGTCATTTTTCAATACTTTTTTAAATTTACGTAGTTTTAGATGATAATCGTGCTAAAAATATATGAGTTACGACATAATTAATTATTAATAAACAATACAGTAAATATAAAAGTTTATACTAATTATACATTAAAAGGTTTCGAAATCCATATAACTTTAAAAGCCGCTAAGCTGCTTCTCTTTCGTGTTCACATCTTCGCAAACTCCCTTTCCTGTTTCGTTCTTATAGAATAAACGCGTTCCAATGGTCGGAGCGCCGAGCAAAACGCTTTAGCTTGAAAAACGAACTCGAGCGGAAATACAAATACGTTGAACGGGAAGCGATTTGGCGAGAGCTATATAGACGTTTCTTTCTCCCGATTGGACCAATTCCCACGAGTCGTCGTCGTCGTCATCGTCATCGTACTAGTTGTCGTCGTCGTCGTCGTCGGCCAGTCCTGACGCTGCTTTGATCTCTTTGTTCCCCGAGCGATACCTCGTTAGCGGCTGCGAAGCTTTGTACGTTAGGTATATATCCCGTGTGCCTCGCTTTCAGCCGTGCTGCACAGCCGATCGAAATTTTCGCGAAATTACATAGCGCCAGCGCGGAAATCATTTAAGTGGCGCGTGAAGCCCTATACGATATCGATCGTGGCAGAGCAGAGGGCAATCCCGCCACTTTTAGGAGCGACTTTTGAGCGTCGATACCGACGGCAAGGGAGAAAAAAGCTTCAAAGTTGGAATTCATTGAACGCGGTACATAGTCTGTAACTAAATACTTGCTGGAATTTCAATGAGATTTCGCTAAGCTCTATAGCAATCAAAAAGTAATGTAAAGAAAGAACCACCAAAGGGTATACTGTTAAAGCAAAGCGTCAATTTAATTTTTACCTGCGTTACGTTGTATTAAAACTAATCCTGGTGGAAAATTAACAATATTTTATAGCAAGCGTGTTAATTAAATGGAATCACTTAAGCCAAAATTATGATATACAATTTATATAAAATTTGATTGTATATACTTAAAATATTCATTTTATTGAATGTAAATACCACAATATAATTCTAATTGTTGTATTAATTATGAAATAATGCATTTTCAATCATAAACTTAACTCAGAAATAGCTTATTTATTGGTAACATTTCTACAAAGTGTTGAAATAACAATCTGAATACTTTATGCAGAGGATACACAAATACTTAATAATGTATTATTTGTTAACTAATAATTTGCCAAACGTTAATAATTAATAAATTGTAATTAAATTAAGGTTTTTACGCCATCCCATGTGCACAAAGTATATGCATATATAACGGCATATAATCTATCTAGTCAGGTATAAAAAAAATATACTTACACTCTCAAAAGTAAGAGTCTTAAATTATTTATATGCCTATAGTTAATAATCAACATCACTAAATAATATATCAGGGATAAATGTCACCGTTGGAAAAATAGAGAGGGACAGTAAAAAAGCTCTAATCTCTCTCTCTCTCCCTTGTGCGATTAATAATTAATTCGTTGTTCGACAAATAACTCGGGGCTAATCATCCTACGCAACACGCAGTAGGTCGCGAGTCGAGGTAGAAATAGAGGGAGCAAGAAGTAAGTATCAGAGTGACTGCAAACAAAAAGAGCTTGCGCATTGCTTTGAGTGTCGTAGCAGTCTGCTGAAGTCGTCGTCGTTGTCACCTGCGAAAAATAGATCAGCGGATCGGGCTTTAAGCCTTTTTTTTTAAAGCTAGCTACGAGCGATATCTTGTCTGCTGCACTTATTGAAAAGAGAACTTCTACATTAATTTCGCACTAGTGTTTCTCTGTTTTTGGCTGGTACGTAGCCCAAATGTCTTCTGTATACATCAGCGCTGAGTACCGATACCATTACTTATACATTTTGAGCGCGAATATTTTATCAGTCAAGGAGTCTTTTTGCCAGGCGCGCCACGATTTCGTAGGATTATGGATGAAAAGGCGACTTTCCAAACAAATATTCTTACAGACCAATGGCTCATCCTATTTCATCGGTCGCTCGCCCATCGATCTCCAAACGTACCAACAGCAGCAGCATTAATCAAAGAAAATTCGCCATTTGTACAACGGGACTGGCTCAATCCGTTGGCGAAATAGATAGCGCCAAAGGCGCGAGGGCGTGACGATAAATTACCGATGACCACGAGCGCCAAGAGCAATCGGTTACACAACACACATACACACGTATAGAGACTCCAGTATATTTTTTTTCGCGACAGCTTTTACATTTCCGCGTGCGCGCGAGAATATGGCCGAGATCCAGCTGCGGCAACAGCAGACACAGCAGTAGTAGCAGCAGCGGCTGATGCTTTATCGCGTATGCGCGTATATATACCAAGGGGTATTGTTTTTAAATTTAGATTCACGACTCCGAGGCGCACGAGGAAAACGAGAGACTCGGTGGGTCACAAAAACGCGCATTTTCTCAGCAGGGCGTGAGTATGGCAAAAACGCGCGAGACTGCCGGCTGAATAGAAGAGGGAAGGCGGACTGGTGATATATCGGATGGAAGAGGATATTAAGTGAGACACGACGAGGGTAAGTAAATTTTGTGAGAGGATAAACGTCTTTTTTCAAGATGAAAAATTCGATGAGAAGGTTTTGTTAAAAATTAGCTTGATTTCTGGAAATCATCGAATTATTAATGTAACGTGACCTCTTTTATTTTTTTTATTTTTATTAAATATTTCTGTATAGTATTTTTTTTGTCAATGAATTTTTTTACAAGCAAGATTTATTTCCTAAATATTAGCTGAACAATGGCCGGAACAATGGAAAAGATTCTATAAATGTCATATGCAGATATGCGTGAAGTATTCATGTTTTATTTTGCATATTTGCGCATTTTTATTGTATAAACAAAACAGTGAAGCTTTGTCATCTCTAAAAAAGTTTTTTATTAAAAAATAAAGAAATAAATAAAAAGGATAATGCATTGATAAAACACGGCACATATATAAATACATTCTCTAATCCACTCAAATGAAATACAGTGTCCGACTCTTTGAAACTTATTATTTGATCCTGCAACACTATACGTGTATATTTCAGTATTTCACAAAGTCCGTTCGGCAAAGAATTCAGTCGCAATAACCACGGGAAAAATGAAATCGGAGAGATCGAAAAACACACGCTCAAACGAAAATTCCGAACGAGCGATCAGGCGCATACATAGCAACGAAAATTCGCAACCTGGATGTTCGCGTGGTGAGACCGTAAAACAAATCACCGAAAGCAAAACGCACCAGGCACACTACTACTTCGGCCACCCGAGGAATGCCAAAACCGAGAGGAGAAGGCATGGCATAGGCGGAAGGGTACGCGCACGCGCGCTCATCGGAATACCACGTCTGATTTATCGTCTTCGCGCGCGCCCGCTGAAATTCCAAAGTGCATAAATTGCGTCAGCGATATATACACCGCCGCTGCTTTCTCCTCCCGCAGACGGAGGTCGCACGATTGTATGTGGACGCGATAGTCGCGTCCCTCCTAGAAGCGAGAATATCCAGGTCGAGTTTGCTCCTTAGACAGGAATGCAGCTTCTGCTCTTGGTACAAGCGGCGATCATGTACTAAAGCGTCTACGTGATATTTGTACGATTTCCGTTGCACGTACGCGTTTGTATTTTGGATAAGGAACAACGATTTCTGCCGTATTTCTTTGACGCGCGGCCTGGGATTTTCGGTTCACTTGCCGGCGTTAATCGATATTGTTGCGCCATACATACGTGCCTAGTTGGCGTCGCTGGTGCGAATATTCCATTTGCAGGGAGCACGTTAATTGAACAGGAACTGCCAGAGCGAGTTTTCCCCTTTATTTCCTGGGGTTTGGCTGGCAATTGGATTTTCGATGAGTTAAATTTCGTGCGAATGATTTACAAATAAACGCGATTTCCAACCCTCCCGAGCGGCGATAATAATTAACGCGATGTCGTTGCTTCGCATTTTAATTGATAATGAATTAATGGCGAATTGACCAATACAATTGGCGCGATTAATGTTTCAGCGAGCGAGACGGAACGTATTGATCTTCATATTTGTAGATTTCAAGTAATAAAATGTATGAGCACGCATGATATTTTATATTTATAAGAAAAGGTCAGAATCCGTTGTAGAAATAGAAATTAATTAAGGGGGGAGGACACCTTTAAATTTTTCCCAGTAAAATCACCTGCAACAAACAAATTTAAATTATTAATAAAATATTAAGGTAATATACTAAAAGTATATTAAATTTATGACAAAATA
>JAWWEQ010000055.1:25349297-25407365 GCA_035583055.1 Torymus tubicola
ACTTTTAGTATATTACCTTTATATTTTATTAATAATTTAAATTTGTTTGTTGCAGATGATTTTACTGGGAAAAATTTCAAGGTGTCCTCCCCCCTTAACGGACTGCGAGATTAAATTCATTGTATTATTTTTTTCTCTTTGCGTTTATTATGAAACATTCAGGTCTAAACGTAATTCCGTATAAATCGCAAAACTTACGAAAAGGAGGTACCCTTTTTACCCTCATTAACCGAATTAATGTTAAGTAGTTGAAAATTAATTTCGAAGTACGTTGCAAGCACAAAATTAGTATTCGTCCATATTATCTCGTGCACATAAAATTCTCATGAGCATCTAATAAAAGTTTCCCAACGCTTGTAAATAATTAAATAATTATTAAAAAAAATAATTTTAATTCATTTTGATAAATCTCGAAAAGGGAAAAATAACATATTTCGTATAAAATAATAATAAAAACTCGTACTTTATATATTTTCTTGTCGCATTGCATATTAAAATCCCAGTAAAAGCATCAATTTCAAAATTATCCACCCTATAATTACCAGAATATGCAAATTTCAATGCCACACAGAAAGGGAGTAACGTCGAATATATTCCACGCGCATCCCACGCCATAATCATTAGTTTCCATCGATCACGACGCGCAGGCCCGAAACACACACTATACATTCGAAAATAATTAAGTATAATGCGGCGCTTTGGTATCCCAATGGCGTGTTTCACCATTATTCGAGTAAATACATCAATGGAAAGGGTAAAAGGAGAGAGGAGGGGGAGAACACGGATTCAAAGCACAGCCTCCCGCATATATACGCACGGAATCGAGGGTATCGGCCGAGTTTACACTCGTTAACGAGCGCGCGTGGCCTTATGTACCCAGAGGCTGCGCATAGTTGCAGGAAATGCACACCGTTTCTCTGCCCCTTTCGCTGTGCGCCCCAAACCGAGTTATCCGTTCCACCAGCGGTACTATACGACTGTTTTAATCACCTACAGCTCGCGTAAGCAGCGAAATCCGACGGTGCCGAATTACGCCAGGGAGCAGTCGTTGCTGCTGCTGCTGCTGCTGCTGTGTATAGGCTGCACGATACTTATACGGATATACTCCAGGCTTTCGGAACTTCGGAGCCCGCGTCGTTTTAAACTTGCGCGCGACTGGGGAAAAGTTGCTATTAGACGAAGCGAGCTAATTTATGCGCAGTAATAATTCAGGAGGGGGCGAGATGTTTTATAGCTTACGCGTGTATCATGGGGAAGGTAAAGGTAATTTATTACCCTTTGAAGCGGCCTGTGTTTACCCCCAAAAGTTGGTACAGCAAACGGTATATGATTGCAGCTAGCCTAATAATTTCTTCATTAGACGGGAAAATTAAGGGAAAAGTTTATTTCATCACTATAGTTCCGCGTATGATTAAAATAAAAATTTTAAGTGAAATATAAATGAATTAATCATCGAGAAATTTTACAGTGCTTGCAGCAAAGCTTTATTAAGAAGAGTATACATGTTAAACGACAATGCATTGAAATTACAACTTATACATAATTAAGTAATGAACGAAAATAAAGTAAAATTTGTTTTTAGTAAAGCTTTTAGGAGAATAAAGCGTTATTAAAGGTTTCCATGTTTAAATCTATATAAATAGACGACGCAGTTATGAGAAGTACGCACGGAAGATTTTGATATGTTGATGGCGCATAACACGCACTTCAGCTCAATCTTCTAGTATAAAGCTAACATAGCTATTATTTAATTGAATGAAGCCGATCTATTTCAGAGTAAACATCAAATTAAGCACGAGAGTCTAAAAAACAAGGGAGTAGAATAAAAACAAAAATAACATTCGAGAATGTTTTACTTTATTATTGCCATTTTAAAATGAATTTTTTTTATGTGATTGATAAATTACAAAGGCAACGTTAATATATTATAAAGTAACTTTTATTCAATGTTATATATCAATTAAAAGTACAGCTAAAGACTGCGGTCTATTGTGTAGCTGAAATAGTAAACCTGCGTTAATTATTAGTATATAACCGAGTGAAGTTTTTCCTGTGTTAAGTTGTTTACGACTCTGGTTAACGTCACATATTGATTCAAGAAACCACGTTAATTTATATTCACTAGCCTTCCACCTTGATTACTTCGAACATTTCACACGCGCAAAGGAGCACGTCACCGTCGATGAACCACCTCGAATCAATTTCGTCAACCCTTGAGAAGAATCGTCAATTAAAGCAGTCTTTTGCCCCCCCGTCGTAACCCGAAACGGACCGTCGACAAGCTCCTAAAGAAAATAGTACAAAAAGCGTGCGGGCGAGCCAACGCGAAAGTATCTCTTTATCGAATCGTTGCACGTAGTGGCCACTCAGAACAATCAAATCCGTTGAAAGCGAAAGCAGCTACCCAACGTCCGTTGAATCCAACTCTTTAAGAGGCTGATGCTGTTCGCGTATCGATAACTTTTTCGGGCCAGAGTCATTGCAAGGACGCGTGGTGACAAAGGGCGAGAAAGCGAGTGGCACGTGTGCCTCTGGTAAAATGAGCTCTAAGAGAGCACGCGCGTGCAAGAAGCTGCAAAGGAAGATGCTTTTTACGAGGACCCTGGACTCTCGGTGATATTCCTGATTTTCTGAGAGCACGTGTGTGTCGCTTTGTCGCGTCCCCTGCTTTTTAGGGGGCGTTTAACGTGTCGGTGCAATCGAAGAATAGGGCAAGCGACGGTGTGTTGTCGGATTTTTGCTAAGCCGCTGTGGTATAGATAAAGATGTGTCGATGGTGGGAAACTTTTACCTAGACGACGTTGGCGATTAATTGATAGAGGAGGATCATGACAAATTTTAAATTGTATAGACGAGAATTCGCATTTGAATTAAGCTTGACGAATACTGACAATAAATTTTAATTATTAGGTATTCTTTATAGAAAGTAGCTAGCCCATAATTGTCATTAAACATGAAATTTCACGGGTTTGAGTGATTAGAATATTATCTGTGATTTTTACTATACATACATTAGTATTATTAGCAGTAATAAATACCAGTGGGAAATCATTGAAAACGAAAACGAAAACATTCATTTTTTTTTACAGTTTTTTCCAAGTCCTTGTCAAGCTTGCACCCTTGGCGTAATAGTATACTATTAAGATGGGTTTATTGCTCCTTTACTATTAAAAATTGTTATAGTCGATCCTTATCATCATAAAAACACACACATACGTCTCGTTACAACAAACTTTTTTTTATAAATAGACCAAAAAATTTAAAAGTTAGAATCATAAAATTAAAATTAACAAAACTTGCGCTGAAAAACGCCCCTAACGTAGTAATATTACTTTTTAGTGCGAGCATTCAGAACTCGCAAGCTCGTAAGCTTAAGAATTACCATGCAAAATAGCAATTTGTCCTTAATGTGCCAACTAAATTATCTTTGACAAAAAGTGAATAGTACACATCGTTTCTTTGAAACTTTTTTCATTCTCTGCAAATGTCTTGCAAAGTCTTTATTATCTGCAAAAATAAAATACTTCTGTCACACAAAGGACACATAACAAACTCTAAGGCTTGCGATAAAACACGTTACGTCTCCGATTTCGCAAAGTTCATTAAACAGCATTCCAGGCAGCTATATAAACAAATGCATCACGGCACGATATACCAAACATGACCTCGAAGTCAGCTATAATCCAGCGAGCTTTCAGTTTATAGAGTCGCAGTTGAACACTCACGACGCCTGACTTGGCTAATTTCAATTCGTTATCTCGCGCGCGAGCTCACGGTGTTTGTCGCTGAAGCATTGTCGACCTGCATTCGACCGAGGCGCCACTCGCGTAACAGTTGGCGCGCGGTTAGCTTCAACTGCTGCTGGAATAACTTCGGTTAATGGTCGGCGTCGGGAAGTTTCGCCCGAGGAATCGCGAACGAGTTCGCGGCAGTTTTCTCTCGAGGCTTCTTGAGAAGTTACTACGAGCACTAACTCCGCATCTACCTCTCGGAAATATCTCCGTCATTATCTTTGTTATCGATTCTAGGTACGTGCCATTTTTCAATTTCAGTTGGAAAATTTGTTAAACCAATTCCGAACTTACAGCAACTTATATTCTCGATGCTTCCCGTGTAAGTTTAAGCTTTGAAGAGGGTTTACCTACACTGTCAAAAAAATTTAAAAATAAAAATTACCATCGTTAAAAACATGGCTAAAAATATTTTAATTAAAAATGTTCACCTTAGTTTTAAGTTAATTAAACTTTAAATTCTCCGCATACTACTTATACTTTAACAAACTATAGTTTTCGTACATTTAATACTGTAATTAAACTAAATACTGTATTAAAACCAAACGAACATGATTCTTGGGAAATTGGGCTACGCAGAAATACATGCATTTCCAAGCCAGGCTATTATATTATATACTATCGTGCTAAATTTTAAATTAGCCAGGACAATTTTAACAGCAAACTCCATTGTGTTTTCATAACAGTGTTATCTAGCCCCTCTCCCCTTCCTCCTCCCCTACATACAAAGCATTACATGCGTTATTTGATGCCGGTTATCTGTCATATTGCGTTACTGGCACGTTGCCAGCGAATTCACCCCTGCTTATACGCTCTCCTCTAGGTAGGTATGCTCTCTCTCTCTCCGGCCCTCCTGCCCGCGTGGGAGAGACGACAATGGTACTCCATTTTCACGCGCGCCACGCGAGGGTGAAAAATGCGATTTTAATACGACTGGTGCGCGCGCTTGGTCGTTCGGTCGCGATATGTTTCTCTCGTGTGATTTCTCCATAACTGGAGCTACTCTATATTCATATTTTCAGCTCGAGCGTGTAATTTTATTTATTGATAAACGTATTATATAAATTTCACTAATGCGTATTGCATTAATAACCAGGAAATAATGTATAATTATGAATATTTGAAATTTAATATAGAATAAGCTTAAACTGAAATGATTTCGCGGAAATAGAAATTCTCAACGCAACATTGTGAGCATGAACTTTCAATTATTCTATTTCTAGCAACCCCATCTATTTAAAATTCTGCAGAGAGTCTATTCAGACCGAAATAACTTCTCTCGCGCGCTGGCGCAAGCAGCACTCGCCAGCAACAACTATATCGCTTAACGTCTTTCTATTTGACGATCGCGAACAATAAGAGGCAATTTGCGTTTATCGCATGTCTCACCTTCAAAACACAACCACGCGCGCGAGGCGACAGCCGCCTGCGAATAACAATATATCGCCTTAGCTGTCCGCGCACGATTCTCTCACTCGTGGCGCGGTTACAATTCCTCGCCTTCGCGCGCGACCGCCACCGCGGTATAAATTCAGCCCACGCCATTGTCTTTCGCGTTGCTGACGCTAATCCAATCGCTATACTGACACACAAGCGCTCACGAACGAGAGCAAAAAGACGAAGAAGAAGAAGAAGCGAATTTAACGAAGACTCGCGTTCGGGGTACTCAATCACCGGTCATTGCGCGAAGGTGCGTAAGCCAGCCGCGCTGATAAATGGAATTAAGAAGAAGGAGCTGCGGATGAAATGGAAAGGGGAAGAGGTTGGAAAAAGTAGTCGAAGAAAAACGATCGGAGGTGGAGGTTTTAATCAACTCTCGAATCGTTTCTTCGATGCGAGCTTCGCGAAGAATTGTAAAATAAGTCTGATTAAAAAGTGCACCAGCAGCTATATGTATATATCGTGGATGTTTATATCCTTATTTTTAGATTAGCAACCTGGCGTGAACTTCTGAACTTACGATTATTGAAGCGAATCGATATTTTTTTATAACAAACGAATTTTATTTCGTCGAATAAAATCAGAAATTTTATTTTAGTGCATTTACAAATTTTTTAACCTTTTCACTCTCTCCCTCTGATCCATTAAGTCTATACACCAAAGGACGTAAAATTTATAAACGCTCGTCACGTTGTCACTTTACGATGCATAGAATATTTTAAATTTGCAAACGCAATTTGGTTCTGTATACTGCATGCGACCGCATGCATGCACATACCACGTGCACTGTCACCGGGAAATATTTCAATAAAACTGATGCGCAGTCCCTTGGCGGAATTTGGCGTTGCACCAGCCTATACGTGCCTATCGGCTATCGAGCCACGTTGATTCGTTACCGTATAAAATCGCGTTGAAGAAAATCTAACCGCGCCACAATAAAATCCATATACACACGAGCCTTTACCCGATGAATATGCAGAAGGTGTGGCTTTCCTGAGTAACGACGTCGAGCACAAACGCCCACGAAGGAAAAAAAGGAACCGACCGACGTTTATGGGTCTAGCTTTCTAAGAAATTTTCATCGCTATATTTTTGAGAGAGCTCATAGTGTCTCCCTCGTATCGTTCGAGGTGAACATTTTATTTTTCGAACATTAAAAAGGAATCCATAGTTTACCATATATTCAATATATTTTTATGGCCTCCAAAGCATTAAAAATAACGAAAACATCAATATACCTTTCTATTTACCATGCAGACAATTTAAAATTCACTAAAAACATATAAAATAGTCAATTTTTCAGTAAAAAAAAAAAAAAAAAAAAAAAAAAAATCTGTGACCTGAAATCCCGCATAGGGTAAATGTACCTATTACCGCGGGTGTCCCGTCCACCGCGGAATTTCACGTCAATTACATTAATACTGTTGTGACGTAATATTTTGACTTGGAAAAATTTCTGTAGTATAATATAACCATAATGTAACAATTAAAAGCATTTATGACCTAATTCTCTTTGATTTACTATTAATAAAAGTAATTTGAAATTGAGTACATCTAAAGGTCCTAAAACATCGATTTTCGTAGTCTATAAAATATGTATTTAAACTTAATTTTTTTTACATCTACATCAACTAGGGACTTCAATCTAACGTTTTCTCAAAAGATATAGTCATTTCTTTTGTTACATTAATAAATAAATGAGCCGCTGCTTTGCGTACATAACTATCGTGGATGCGCGCAATTCGGAAGATTGATTATCACCACATTGTGTACGTTTCACCGCGGCGCGCTCGCGTATACATAGATATGTATGTTGCGCTGCTACGCCTCGACTTCCTAACCTCCAAATATCGCAGCAAGCTGGAATTATACTGTCAGAATATAAACAATTCTATGTTTTTATGTGAAATATTGTACGCGTTTTACGCAGGATACTTAATTGTACACTGAGAAAAAAAGATAGGAAAAATTCCAAATGTGTTTGGAAAAATTACCATATTTCTAGGAAAAATTACTATAATTCTGGTAAAATTTCCTATAAAATATGGTAATTTTTTAGGTTTTTACAGCCTGTGGTGGCTTTACTAGAAATATGGTAATTTTTCCAAACACATTTGGAATTTTTCCTATCTTTTTTTCTCGATGTATGTAATAATCATAGTTTTAGTACTCTTAGTATAGAGATTCACGATTTTTGCATATGTTTTAGTCCGCGGTAATACGTACAGCGGTGGTAGGGACAAGTTTATTATTCATCCGCGGAATAACGTACAAAACGAGATTTTTTTTATTTGTTAATTATTTTATTGTTCGGATGGTTTTTGATTTTTTATATGTCCATTAAACTCTAATCAATCATTTTGTCTTCATTCTAAAATCGAAAAGTCGATAAATTCAAAGTAATAAAGAAAATAAGGTAAGAAATATCATCGTACCGCTGTAATAGGTACATTTACCCTATTCTCAATCTTCTAAAATTATTATGAATTATTTCAAAACCTACTTAATAGGCGATGTAACACCGAAAATTAACCTAATTTTATTATTTAATTTAATAAAATTCGAACATTTATTTGGAAAACCAAGTCTGTCAGGCGCTCCGTATATCTAAATACTATACTCAGAAATTTTTTGTTACTGATTCTATCAGCAATCCCATGAGATATGCTCTTTTTGAAATAAATGAAAATTCTAGGAATACAGATTCCTACTTACCGACACCGCAGTTTTTATTTACCTAAATAATTTTTAACTATTTTTTTCAAAAAAAGAAGACTGTCAGGCGCTCCATATATATAAATGCTATACTCAAAAAAAAATTTGGAGTAAATTGATTAGTTTACTACGCCTCCTTCCAGTTATCCACAGTCCAAGGTGGAAAACAGCAATAGCATGGAAAAAGGACTAATCTCAGTAATTTGATTTATAATTCAAAATCTCGGCAACAAGATGGTTGGAAAAAAGGCGCGCAACGTGTATCGAGGCTACTTCGTACGATCGTTTCGAAACGATTTGCCAGATAAGAGCCGGCCGAGGACTATTATCAATGACGCCGCTCGCGCGATTATGCCGCACGATATGTGCCAGCGACGCGGCGGGCATGCATTATGCGGCTGCTGGCTCTCCCCGTGGCAATAGTGTGTATGCCACGTATCATCGACGGCGTGCCTGCAGCAGTAAATTTCCTACTAATGACCAATCGCTCGTCGAATTATATACCTTATATACTCGTTACCATTCTTAGGAAAGTATGAATCTCGCCTCAAGTACGCGACGACGAGGAATCATTTTCTTTCACGATATCCCTTCCATATTTTTCCCTCGAATTTCAAATAATGCTAAATCTTTTTAATGTGTAAAAGTTTTAAAATTAGAACTTTGTACTTGGTATTCAATTTGTGTGAAACATTACGTGACTAGACGTAGTTGCGTTTATTCAGTGCTTCGCCACTTTTTTCAAGATATGCTGCATAATTCGCTTGTTCGTGAAAAAAAGGTGCAGCGTCAAAAGAGCGATCAATAATATATCCCGTTGAGAATAATAATTAAACATGAAATATGCTGTCTTGAAGCAACCGAGTAAACTATTACTTCGTGGAAAATAATTAGTGGCTTTGTAACCTAAAATTATAACACTTCTTATTTCACACGAAAATTAAATTGAGGCCTTCATTAGCTTTAATGAAATAGTAAAAAGAATGTGGATTTGAATATACAAGGAATGTTTCACGAGTTTTGACGAGCTGCATATCATCAACTTTTATCGTTTTAATCTCATGAGTCACAGGATAAAAGTGTTTTTGTTATTCAAGTGCCTTCTAAAAATATTACAAAGGACATATAGGTATACTTCACAATGAAAAATCGTAATACAAAGCCAAATGTAATACGCGGCATAATTTGCATGATATTAATACATATATTTTTAGAATTATTTTTCGAGAAACACTATAATTTAATATTGTGAAACATGATATTTTATGTATTACCGATTTGTATGTCGATTATTATTCGCAGTTCACTGAAATCACATCGGTAAACCTGACATGTGGAGCTGAAATTATTTAAAAAAAATAATACGTACAAAGACCAATATATACATCAGACAATGAAGCCGTACCCGCAATCCGACCGCGTGGCACGAAAAAAAATGAAAAAGCTCGAGTCAACGCGCGCGGAAGGCCGAAAAACGCGGAAAGAAAGAAAGCACAAAGCCGAGATCGACGATCGCTTTGCATTCAGCAGCACCGCGGTAGCTCGGCTCTATAATTAATCTCCGCGTACTCTCCTTCCCTTTTTCTCTCTCATCAAGTGCAGCGCGACGCAGTCGAAAGAGAGAGGAGAGCGAAAAGCCATCGTGTAGCGCGAATAAAACCCTGACGAGTAGGTATAGGTACGCGCGTGGGTGTGCTGCTGTCTCTCTTTCTCTTTCGCTCTGGCGGCTTTTGACCCAATTCGTCGTGAACTAACGCCCCCGTCGACTTGGCGCACTCGACTCGCTTCGGGGCTCCATTAATGACCGCGAGCGCGCGCGTTAAGCGCCGAGTTATACGAATAACGCGCGCGTGCGGTTACAGGGCGTGGCTGCGCGAACAACCCCCTCTTTCTTTCTTTCTTTCATTTTGTTACCTTTCCACCTGACGGATTCGAGCTGTTGCGGTGACGAATCGACGCAGTCGTTATTGTGTTAGATAAGTGTATGTTTCAGGGCATTCGTGGCTAAAGTCGTTCTTCAATTTTCCAGCTGTTAAATAAATATTTAAGAGAGCCAAAACTGTACGAGGGGCTACCGTTGTTCTTATTCATTTTCTTTTATCGATATTATAGGCAGTTAAAGAGTGACCCAAAAAGAACCTTATTTTTCGTCCGTTCCGTCGACTTCCAGAATTCAATTGAAAAGTGGTCTAAATGACAGCTTGTGGTAATAATTTCAAGTAGGCAAAATTTCAAGTTGAGCATAGTTTCACTTTTTAGGATAAAGCAAGTTAAACTCGATATTTCATTCATCCGCGCCAAGGCGAATTCGACATTCTCGGTGAACACAATAAATGTGCCGAGAATGTTGGATTCATCTTGACATGAACAAGTTAACTAAGAGGTTCAACTTGTTATATCTCCAAAACAAAAACTATGCTTAACACAAAATTTTGCTTACTCTAAGGTATCACCACGGGCTGTGATTTAGACCACTTTTGAATCGAATTCGTGAGGTCGACGAAACGGACGAAATTTTGGGTGACTTTATTATTACATTTTTGTTACAATATTGTCGTAATGTGAATCCTTAGATAAATAATATTCATTAATTTATAACCACAAGGAAGAAAAAAAATATTGACTGATATGATTGCCACTTTATGAGACATTTGTTATATGTTTACTTTCTTCTCATGTACATCCCGCAATAGCCGAAGCTACACGGAAAGCAATAATACTGCTGAGACAGCAAATCGACTTTGGTAAACTAACCATTGTTTAAGTAAGACAAATTCCTATGTTAACAACACATTTACTTTCGAGCGAACTTGCTTGGTTTTCAGTAAAGATGTTTACTAATCTAACAAGACCGTTCATAAAATCAATATATATACATTCTTTATGGGTTTAAAGACAGAAATTTAGGTAAATAATAAAAAGAAAGTTAAATATGATATGTATATTTCACATTATTCTCTGTAGAGAAGAAAAGTTAGATCACAAAAAAGTTAGAAGATTGAAAACTATAGAGATTAAGAGTTCTAGCAAAATGGTAAAAAGATGAAGCGGAAATTATACACCTGCTACTTTGCAGACGAATACGCGTAACTAATGGACATGATAAAAGTTTTTAGCTCTCCTGATTCGATTAGGTGTACAACACCTACTATATTAGATATGTATCACCGAAAATGAATCAGCGGAAAAAGGTCAAACATTACTTTTCGCAAATTATCTAAATTCTTTGCCGGATATGAATTCCAAGATACTTTACATTACATTGAAAAATAATATTTTACGCAAATTTAAGAATCTAGCACTTTACGATGGCGTTCACCGGTTTTTACTCAAGGCAAATTGTAAAATCTAATAGGTCTAAGAAAATTGAGTACCTCTTTCCGCGAATCAATCTTACTTGGCGACCTCAACACGTCGGAAACCATTGTAGCTTATACCCTATACCTGAGCAACCCGAATAAAAAGAGAAAGTCACACATGCACACAGAGGAAGAAATATGGTGAGTGGGAAGAAAAAAATGTCGCTCCTTACCTTAAAGTCGATATAGCCATTTTTATCCATGTCGAATGTGCGGAACACATGGTCGCAGAACTCCTCGGCGTTCCCCGACGGGAAGAACATTTTGTACATGTCGACGAACTTGGCCGGCGTCAGCCTGCCGTTTGGACAGTCTTGCTGTAACACACGACAATGAGTTTCCGGTTAGTGGGGCGCGACAAACCTGCAGTCTACATGCACTACTGCTATTACAATGTTCAGCATATTCATATACATATATATATATATATATATATATATGATACAGAGGCGAACCACGCCGACTAATTGGACGTCATCGTCTACGATGCTACATATATACATGTTCTCCTAGGAGACGCAAGCTCGCGTTATGCCTCTGCACAAATCGAATTAGGCCAAAAGTTTGCGCGCAAGCAAGCGCGATTATGTTGTCGCGCTCTCGTACTTTGAATTAGGCGTAGTTTGGATTACGCCAGTGCACTTTTGCGGAACGAAGGGTGGAAGGGAACATTGCGAGAATAAATTACGGACGAATGGCAGTAGTCCGGTTTTCGGTGCAATTACCAAGTTTTCGCTGGATCGCGACAAAGTTTTCGCGTATTGAATCACGTTTGGACAGAGGCGCAGACTCGCAATCAGTCGGATAATCGACTATTGTTGTAAGCAATTTTGTCATTGCTATCGAGTGACGGCGAGAATAACAATTACGACCGTTTAACGGCTATACAGGTAAGAAAATAAATGTCATTATTTTAATGTAATTAAAACGTGGTAAAATGATGTTATTTAATGATAATATAATTAAAGCAAGTGGCTCGATATTTTGCAAACAGAATCTTTATTTTATAATTTTTAATTATAAAATAAAAATTTTTAATAATGATTACATTAATTCTGATAACGAATGCAAAATTAATTCAAATGAAAAAATGTAGACATTACTGCGATGTGTTGGGTATATATTTCTGAGTCGTTGTTTCGCAAGAGAATTTAGAAATGTGATGAAAATAATCGTTAAAGCATTAGAAAGAAAGAAAAAGGAATGATTAGCATACACAATTTTCATAAAATATTTTAGCTGTAAATAAACAGAATGTCGTGTTTTCAATAAAAAAGAATTATTAAAAAAAATGAAACGTAACGTGCAACGACATGCCTCTGAAAAAATTTTTCCCTCCAGTAATTCGTTTACACAACTTTTTCACGGATGACCTATTTTGATTCGTTTTTTTTTCTACATGCCAGAAATCTCCTGCAACACATTTTACGCCTCATCACTTGCTAGCTCCATTATTTTTCTTGCAAAGAGTATCAAGAAACATCGAAAAAAATTTCAATTCATCACTACATGACAAAAAAAAACATGCTGGCGTGAATCTAAACAATTTTTCAAAATTTCAATCAAGACAAATCTCATGTTTCTTTCGTCGTGTATCTCGAGCTACGTTCTGCGCAAAGATGTATTATATATACGTAACGGATCACGCGTTTTGGCAAGAATGATGTTTACATAGGAAAATAGCGAAATCACGTTCGCGCGGAGGATCAGGTTGGGAGAGGGCGCATTAAAAGTCCATTGACAGGAGTGAGGGAGGCGGGTGTTTTCAGCGAGAACGGAGGAGGATGGGAGAGGGGGGGGGAGGGTAGATAGAGCTTCCGCGACCCGGCAACCAATATTATTCGAACGAGGCCTCCATCAACTGTCTGTCTCTCTCGCGCTCACTCGCTGTAATGCGAATAAAAGGGAGACGTAAGAAGTCTGTCGGTTTCGTTCAGGGAAAGTAGGGAGAGGTTACATAAGTTGCGCAATCGGTGACGCAGATAGGAATATAAGCGATTTTGATGAGGAGGGTAACCGAAGAATGACGAAGAGGAAGGCGTTTAATGCTCGGTGAGAAATAATTGTAGAAAGTGTTGTTTTAGTGGTTGACAGAGAATCGATGTTGTCTTAATCAATAGCTATGAGAATTTCGGTTTTTCGATTGGAAATTTTCTAAGGAATAATGTTTTTCTGAAGATACAGGTGATTAGATAAAGGCTCTTCATATTTTTTATAATATAAACAATTTTGTATCTTATTATTCTAGATAACTTTTGTTCAAGTGCAACTTTTTATAATATTTTATCATTATTGAATCGTTTGAGAACGAACCAAAAATATTTGAACTGAAGATTTTCTTTGCTAAATATCAAAGATTTAATGCTTATTTTGTTTCATTATTGATTATTAAGATACAGAAAGTGTTTAAAATACTACGATGAATCTAACAGTCCTGAGTAGAAATAAGTCCAAAAATTAACTTTTCAAATGGTTTTGTAAACTTGTTAGATAATTCTTTGAGATTTTTCAGAAGAGTTTTTTAAAATTAAGCATAATAATTAAAATTTAACAAATCGAAAAGTACAAAACAAGTATCAAAAGAAAAATTGTGTGTAGATTCTTGATACTGTTCGGTGGACTCTTAAAAGAGACAGATTTTTCCTCGACACAATTTCCCTAATTTACCATGTCCTAAAACATCTTCATTAATAACGTTGTCGAACAGTGACTACTTTTAATTTAGTCTACTAGTAATTCTTCCTTCGAAGAATATTAATCAAATGACCTCAATGACTGCAAACGAATTACGTTAGGAACTTCCTTAATCGTATTAAACGCAAGCCACCTGACCACGAAATCACCTTCAATCTGCGCTGCATTGCTGTTTCGCAAAAGTAGGAAAAGGTCAAGCCACGAAAATGATAAAATTAAAGAGAGAGAAAGAGAGAGAGAGGAAAATCGTGTAATCAGGTGAAGGTGAATGTGTAAAAATAAAACATCTCACGAATAGGCAAAAAATTATATCGCGGTGGCAGCGGTTACTTACTCGACAGATCTTTGAGCAAGGAAAAATTGCAAACGAGGTAACCACTGCTAGTAAGAGAAAGGCTTATGATCGCATTGCATGCGATCCCCGCATATCTCCGTCTTGTTTTGTTCTTTTTTTTCTCCTTTTTTATTTCGCTGTTTTTCTTTATACTGAGCAACGTTGCATTTGGCGCGAGCTATAGATCATTCGTTATCTCCATATCGTAATTAAAAGAAGCTCGCTCCAGAACTCCATGGTGTTTTACTAAGGTAATGCATAGGGAAATTTCGCATTAACCTTCTACACGCGTTTTGCTTTATACTAAATTATGCAAATGGAAGTAGCTACACAGATACTTACTAAACACTATTTTCGAGATTTTTAAAATTAAGGATATATCTATCTTTAACTTCACTGTTAAATTAAACTTACGCTTGTCAGTTCACAGTGTACAAGATATATAACCATTAAATACATCTCGATCGACGAATACCAAGTATATATGGATTAATAAATGCAACCGATGTAAGCACGTGCGTTCCTACCTGCTATCTACACCGAGATGCCACGAATATACACCCGTGAATTACATGGGCGGCAACGGAGGGAGGAGGAGCTCGGTAGAACCTTGTTGCGTACATACATTCATACTAAAGCAGCTCCAAACATGCATAGCTGCGGTAGACCGAAAATGCCCTCGGGCACACAGCGTCGTGGCGCGCATGCATTTACTTATGGAATAATTTGTCACTACGTAGAACGCGACTATTCCCTACCCTCGGGTGTCAACATTTTCACGGGGGATCGGGCCGTCGAGGTAGTTCCGCCTATGTAATTTCTAAATTCATTAATTTCAGATGCGAGAGTTCCAGGCTTGCTGGAGAGCAAGGGAGGATGCAAATGTTATGCACATTGCGTATCAATTTAATTATCGTTGATAAGAATTTAATATATTTACGAAATACGAGTGGTTTTAAATGAGACGAGGAGAAGAAAACTGACGGGCTTGAGTAAGAAGGTATATTATAGTCGAGAAACGCGAGGTACAACTCGGCAAAATAAGGTGAGCTGCATAGAGCTGTAACCGCAAGTAGATGCTTGCCGAGTCTAGTCAGACGCTGCCTTGGCAACCCAGTATGCATCTACTTATCTCATATGAAAATACTTTTTGTGCATTGACTCGCCAAATTAAAGAAGAATATTTATAATTCTTTTTATTCATAAATCAATAGTGCACAGAAGCGAAATTTATACTAATAAAAATTATTAAATAAACAAATATATTAATAAAATCAATTATTCTTATTTTTCTACATTCTCCATTTACGATATACCACTATCATCCTCTCGAAAAAACAACACGTTCAAGAGCTAATTTTCACAAATATACAGAGCAATCCGCTTATTCAAAGCATTTCCAAGCTATCGAGCAGCCGTTAAATCGATCTTATCGCCTCGCCCCCATACGTTCACACACAAGTTATTATCGAATCAAAAAGATAAGTCGTGCCCGGTTCTCCCTCCTCTCCTTATCCCCGTTCCATCGCCGATAAAAGTAATTGTACCTTCCGGTCCTTCAACTTCGCGCACGCGTTGCACACACACACACACACACACACACACACACACACACACGCGTACATGTGTATATCCTCTTCTCCTCCGCGCGCGCAACAATAAACCGCGAAATCCACCTCTGGCGTAGCGGGGAAAAGAAATAACCCCCCGCGGTTACGTGCGCTGACGCTGCTTGTTCCTCGAGCGCGCGAGTGAGAGATTACCCAAATCGATTAGACACACACTCACATACACACACACACAGCTGTATACAACACACACACAGACGCAGGTGGAGAACGTGGCCCCGACCGACTCGACGTTTTATCGCGCAAGCTATATACGTGTATGTATGCTTTTTTGCCCTTCGCTCACTTGCGCGCACACGCAACTGGTTGCAAATTTTATCGTGATGCCGACGGCCTGCGTAAAACCTGCGGCCTCCCCTCAGGCGCCACCACGCGATTCACAGGTGTGTGCGTACGTGCATGCTTGTGTCGGCGGGAAAAATTATTCGCAATTGCACGCGCAGCTAGCCCACGTTTTATTCGTGCTTTTTTGTAGCTGTCCAAATGGAGCTGGCTTATTTCGTTTTTTTTTACCTTTGAATAATCTCTCTTCCAACTCTTTGTATGCACCGCAATAGAAATGACTTTTCCATATACGCGCGGTCATGACCCCGTGATAGTTATGCTAAAACTGCTCTACGAGCTGCTGTTTGCTACGGGCAACACTCATTTCTTTCTACTAAGGATTTACAATGTTATACGGTAAGATAAGAGTTAATCGCGCCATCAAACTCGAGAGCTCGAAAGGTCTTGTAAAAAAATTTAATTGTAAATGGCGTTTAGCAAAAAAATTTATGTGCATGATTTGGAACTGTATTATATGAACTTTGGTGAAATGTTGCTCATTAAAAATCTTTTTCAAATGATATTTTCAAGTAATAAGAAAAAACTAAATTTTGTTTAGTTGTTCGAAAATGTAAATAAATAATTTCATCTAAATATATAGCCGTAAAGCTTTACGAGTCCGTCAATGTCAGCTCAATTATTATTCATATCGTCATTTAAATCAATCTCAATAAAGAGAAAAAGCATCAACAATAATTTCACGAATAACTGTTAAACAACCCAACCCAACCCCCAACCAATCCCTTTTCACATTACCAATAATATCGACAATCGTCTATGCGTATAAATACGAAACAATTCGGTCGAAACGTCGGTTTAACGCCGTTTTTCGGAAGGTAATTTCCCGGGCGGGCGTAATAGCTCCCGTACGTCCCGTAAAAATAATTGCCCGCATTTCGTATGCAGCCGTCTTCTCCCTCCTTCCCTCGCACGGCTACAAATCAGCGGCGGTTTAAAAAAAAAGTACTCGCGGCAGGCGTACGCTGTTCTTAAAAATACACATCGACTTTTTTTTTCTTGCCGCTTAACTGAGCTTTCAATCAGAGCCGGCAATTAAAGCGAGATGATGGTAGCTTGCGATTAGCAGAGTTCGCGAGGGTAAGAGAGCGTTGCAAAGCAGCTCTTGAGTGGACGAAGAAGAAAATCTGCCAAGAAATAAAGATAATTCCTTTTTTATCCTTCCTACCCGCCTTGGAAAGAGCTTCACCCCTCGAGTTGTACTCCGAGGAGCTAAAAAGTACGAGGGGGATGTAAGTGTAGTCGTGTCTTTTGTTTGGACGAAAAAAAAAAAGAGTTGAGGCGAGTCGCTTAACGTCGTGAGAGGAAAGTCGTTGGAAAATTGGCCAGCCAAGCGCTTTTCTTCTCCCATAGCTTGGCAATATTTCAAAGTACTCGCGGACCGAGCGGCTCGAGGATATATAGAGAGAGGGAGAGCGCCGTACGAGAGAAGACAATATTTACGGTAAATTTGCCACGTGCACTTGTCGGTGTATGTCGGTGCAATGGATCCCACAGCGCAGGTACCGCATACCGTACGATCCTCCTGCGCCATCCAATTTGCCGTAAAACTGTCCAAGTTCTATGCGACGCAGCCGCGAATTGTTATTGAGAGCCCTAAAATGTCGTATGTATGCCGAAGGCCCGAGATTGTTTCTCGGTAGTACGTCACAAAGTATTCTTTTTTTTGTTTTTTTCTGGGTTTATCAAAATTTTGTTCGACAATAAAGGGCCTGCCATTTGTTTTATACAAAAATTTGATTCCTTCATGTTCAAATTACATACGAGTTAATTGTTTAAAAAGAACGTTTTCTCGCGATCCAGTTTCCGTCGAAGATAACCTTATCGGCATTGTTAATTGCTGCCCAGAATATAAAAAAGTTTCGCGTACACAGAGCGCCATCGCAAAATCAATAACTCAATCGCGTGTCATGCACCCTGCAAAGACTTTTGTTGAAGAATCAATAAATATCACGCTCTCACACGCGGGAACGAGCAATTTCATCAGCGCGCAAGTGCACGAGAAGAGAGCATGGACAAAGAGAGAGAGGCCGCATATTCGGACGATAAAATTTGTCGAATTCTGGTGAAACTCTCGGCTGACAATAACTGCCGAGGGCTTATCTCGGCTTCGTGCGTGTAGTGGTGTGTATCGATCGACGTACGCGTGTAGGGCATCACCACACGAAATCGTAATATTAGCTTGGGGAAAATTGCGGGGCCGAACGAGTGGGAAGCCAAGTCGGTGGGATTGGACGAGAAATTCAAGAAAAATGTTTACCCCGCAAGGAAGGCTGTGTATTTTGGGAGGATTATTAGATTTTGAAGATTTATTCTAGCCGCGTCGGGGGTGGTGTTGTCTCGCGCGAGCTCTAAAACTCTCTCGTATATTTTTAAGGTTAGTGCGTAAAGTTTTGCTAACTAGGAAGAAATTAAGGTAAGAGGAATTGAAAATATTTTGTTTGTTTGTGAGCTTTTTTTCTTTGACTAACGAAGTTTACAGATTTTGGATTACGTATATCAGTCACATATATTTATTGGTTTTACAATAATATAGAATTTGATAGAAAGGAATGGAAACACTGCGGCTTGTGGTTTCATTTAAAATTTTAAACAACGAGTTAATTCGAGAATCTATTCACATATACTTATTAGTGACGTATTCTAAGTTTTGAATAAAAAAATATTCAAATACAAGGTAAACGACAAAGCAGCAATGTGTACATTTACGTCAATATTTATAGTACGAGTGCACACACATTCGAATTTGGGGGCGGATTTGGCCAGTGTCACCGTCAGATTATAAATTCAATGAGCCAGATGAGGACGAGGCAAAGAGAAAGGATAGGACCGACCGAGAACCACGGACCAACTACACTCGAGAGTCTGAAATGGAACTTTTATATTTTTTTCTCCTTTTCTTCCGCTTTCTTCTACCGAAGAGGATTCTCTTGTTCCATTTATACGGTTAATGTACAGACCTTTCATAAATATACCGAGACTGCGCTACTAGAGTGCGACGGCGGTAGCATCAGCTTCGTTAGCACGGCTGCATTAATGCCTGTATTATCGTGAGATAGGAGAGGTGGAAAGGGGCGAGGAGGAGGAAGATTTCACATGATGAAACCCTACTTACGCCCATATATTTACGCAGAGCTCGTTATGCGCATTAAATGTTGGCTCTTCTTTGCATTAAAGTCGGGGGGAAATAAAACTTCTCCGCGGGCTTAAGTTTTTTCTGCTGATAGAAAGGTACACCACTCTATATAATCGCTATGTTTGTTTGGATTGACTACCAACTTGGAGAGCTTGGGAAACTTCAGTTGCTGAATATAACCTCTTGAATTTTGTGTTTAAAGCTTAAATGATACGTAGAAAAGACGTTTAACTTTTTTCTTTTTTATATTTCTTTGGTACAAAATTTGGTTAGATTTGATGCGGTAAAGTTACTATGCCGAAATCAATGGTAGAATAGCTTCATATCATGTCGTCGCTCTGTACGAAGACTAGCACATACATTGAAAATCCCCCCGCGAAGACTAGCACATTTCAGATTCTCCCGCGAAGACTAGCACATTTCGCGCCTTCTCGGCGAAAACTAAATCATTTTTTTACTATTCACTTTGAATTTTACTTATTAAATCTATGAAGGAATGAATATACATATTAATTAGACACAATAAGACTTTTTGATACGAAAATACTCTTGTATACCTTTTGATTTGCATAAATTATCTAAAATTCTGTACGAGCGCGAAATGTGCTTCGTCGGGGAGGTGCCAGATGTGCTAGTCTTCGTAGGGAGCGATGATGTCAGATGTTATAAGTTACAGGCTTGTAAATATAATTTAATAGAAAGTTACACTGTATATCAATTTGTGTTACATCAACAAATATTCTTCTAAATCTAAATTTCAAAGATTGAGTAACATAAAATAAGTAGATTGCTTACTACAATTATTAATTAATAAATTCGTTTGATTCAATTCTAATATTGAAATTTTAGTAACTTATTTCATGTAATCCAAAGCTTCAAATCCTTATACTCGAATTAACACGGAGCACGAAACATCACCGAATTTTCAATACACACGATCTCATCCCATTACCAACCGTCAGCTCGTTCCATGTTCGCTCATACCTCATACATTAGCGCGAAACGACCGATCGCCCAGTCAGAATAACAAAGTGCACGACGGAAGAGGGAGGACACACGGAGTAGTACGACATGTCGCAAAGCTAAGCCACAGAGATCTCATTACAGGCTTTTCGCATGTGTATACGAGCAGTAAAGCAACACGCTACACGAGAGACAGTTCGGAGACGCAATTAACGAACATCCCCGGGAAAGGCATTAAATTTACGTCGGACGGGAAAACTAGTTTGACGCCGCTACTGATTTCGTTGAGTCGTGAGAGCGGGCGTTCGCGAGTTTTCGGGTGGAGCTAAACTGTTTGCGGGACCATTGCTGCTGCTACTGCTACTGGGCTATGAACTTGGAGGTAAACGGATTGGCGCAGGATAAAATTCCCTCGACGAATGAAGATGCCATTATGCGCGCGAAGGGTGAAACTGGCTGCTAATTGCAAAAGTGCTTCGTTGTTGTTGGTGCTTGGCGGTTAAATGGTATAGAGGTTAATAGCTATGTTGATTAGCGGTGTCACCTACGAGGATAACAAGTTGTTCAACAGTTTTCTTCGGTAGAATAATGACAATGTAAATTTTCACTTGGAAGCTTCAGTAGAAAAAATCTTTTCCTATGTAATTTCCTTTAATACTCGGTTTTTATACAAAATCTATTACTTAACAACTTATTAAGTCAGCTGCTGAGCTCGTGACAAAATATAAAAAAGCAATTATTCTTATAATTTTAAAAATTTATCGACTAGAATTCATCTGGATGGAATATCATTGCCGTGATGATCAAATTTCCAGAATTGACCAGGTGATTTATTGCAAACAGTTGCTTTTACTTCATCCCTATCGATCAAACCATTGGCATCAAGACATAATCCGCTGTGGCTATGTTCAATCGTCCCATCCTAAGAAGATTATAAAGATTATTTTTAAATACAGTGTATACATATGTGTATGTATAAAAATGATATTCGTGGCTTACTTCGTGCAATTTCCATGTTTTATGCATAGCAGATTTACAAGAACTCATTTCAATTTTCAAATCTGCTTTAATAATAGCACATCTATCTTCTTTCCTTAACTCTCCAGACTCGCTTAAAGCAAAGTACTGCGCATATAAAAAATATTCATTTAATTTATGAATTTACAATCGAATTTCAAATCGTACATTAACAATTAATACCTGATTAGCAGAAATGTTTTTGTGACACTGGTAGATGCCTACATTAAATGGTTTATCTTCATCACGACTCAATGTGTCAAGACAGAGGTTTTTGTCGCGTAAGCGTACTCTTCCATAAGCTAAGGAGTTCTCGTCTGGAATAAATTTTTCCGGATAAACGTTCGTCAAGTACCACCTGAAACTTTTACACTTGAGTTTTTCACGCAATTTCACTCTGTCACTTATGTCGCCTATCATTGTCATGTTACCCTTTGAAAACGAATAAAAATGGATCATTTAAATAGCCACTTTTTATTACCAGATTCTTCGTTGACTATTTTATTAAAGTTAAATTTGATTATAGTAATTATTACCTCATAATCTTTATTGTGAAGAAAGAATAGTCGTTTATACTCGTCCATCCAAACATGAGCTAACCTTGCTGTGTTAATCAAGTGAGTATCTTTATCGTTAGGAAACGAATATGGAAAGAATGATCTAAATATATGTCCAATTCTAGAGCAGGGAACTACTTCCAGCCTTCCTCCGCACTGCCATATCTTAAAACATTTTACGACAATTTTAGCCAATACTTTCACTTATATTACAAAATTGTAAACCCACGCTATTCTTAATCGTTTCTATCTCTTGATATTAATTTATTAATATCTCGACTGGAAAAAGTTTAGTTTAATTTCGATTTTGCAAACAAAAATTGATTATTAATAATAATTCACTTATTATTATCGAGATGAAGAAGTATAATGTGTGACAATACAGTATATCCAATGTATAGCTATGAGTTTAAAAATAAAGTTTTATTTTCGTATTGTATTAGCTGCAAGTTCAACAGATCAATACGACTAGATAGTGACTGCGCATCTTCTTACAGACACGAGGCAAAAGCGTCTTATAAGGCAGAGTTAATTGCTCACTCGAAATGACATTTCCAGATTCTCGCCGCCCCAGCCATCCATTTTTTCGTCGTAACTTCCAATCTCCCAAAAGTACTTTCGGTCGATAGCAAAAAGTCCGCCAGCCATGGTCGGCGACTTTACCGGGGAAATGGAAGAAGTTCGAGATTGAATCTCGCTGTTTTGCACGTCCATCCATATGAAATCGCCAGACCAACTGAATCCGCCGACGGAGAAGAAGGACAATTTCGAGGTTGGCTCGTATGCTAAAGTATTCCCTGATATGACATCTATTATCGGCATCACGACTGTCTCTCGCTTTTCCTTTATCCGTTGTAGTAATGGGGTCAACCTATTTTTAGCAACGATTTTGTGTTACAATTGCTTTTAAGTTATTACATTTTACGTGATAAAAGAAAAAATCAATTCTCTTGAAAAACATGCTTTGCATTTACCATCCTTTCATAACTTCGCAATGGGCGTCAAGGAACATTAATACGTCACCAGTTGCTGCTTGCGCTCCTTTTAAACGAGCTCTTATCAAACCTTGACGTTCTGGCAATCTTAATAATTTTACATTGTCTGGTAATCTCGTCCTGATATAATATTCTAGGACACCCTGAAGATCCTCTGATTTATAAAAAGTGGTTTCATTTCCATAAAGCAAATCTTAAAAAATATGTAATTGTTCATAAATTTACCGTCAGTACTACTGTCATCTACAAGAATAATTTCCTTTAATAGATTTTCTGGTGATTCTTTTAATACGCTGTACACCGTGCGTAAAAGCACACTCCATGCTTCGTTATAAAATATTATTACGACACTTGTTGTAGGTAATGAAGTATTATAACTTGCATGCGCGCATCTGAAATTAATAATTAAAAGTTATTTTATCACTCTAGCGTGCTCTAACCTTGTACACTATTGACATACTGGTAACTATAACAGAACTAATAATAATATTGTATATTGTATTTTAATAATAACCATATATAATACATAGTTTTTATTCAAGTCCAATCGATAATTTGGAATCAATCCAATATCTTTTTTTATCATACTGAAAGTTGGCACAGGCGAACTTTTAATGCGAATCGAAACTTTTTTCTCTTCGTAAATTTACTTTTTACGCTATTAAATGCAGAAAACTTTACAATTAGGACATAATTCGAACATTTTTACTTACAATGGATCTCGTACATCCAGTAATCTCCTTTTCAGTGGAATTTTATTAGATAAAACTATATTTATAGCTTTCTTGGAATAAATTTCATTTCCGTTTTTTGTTTCATTTTCTGGTAAGTAAGCAGGCCGTCCAAGATCACCTAACTCGGGCAATACCTCATGCGTCCACTTATTAATCCACTTTTCATATCTTAATTAAAAAACAAACGTAGTTTTTAACACGTGTTACAGAAATGTAAAAAGTTTTATGGTACACTACCTATGATTATACTGAAAAATAGCAGGAAGAAATGAAGTTGTACGTGGAAATTCCTTCTTAACTATAATTCTTACAATAATAATAAATGCAATGAGAATTAGAGAGAAAAACACAAATTTTTTACGTGTGATTCTCATTTCTAAAAAACAGCGCTACGCGCTGCGGCAGCCGATTTCAAACTGAGGTTAAATTATCAGTTAGAAACATACTTTAAAATTCTATTTGAACAGTTGGAGCGTGCCGCGTATCATCTAAACTTAATGTATAACTGAATGTATGCCAGCTCTAAAATATTACTTAGAGTATATTACGATAACTAAAAGTGCTATCCACAAAAGTTTTATTCGTACATTTCTTATCAAATGCTAGATCTAATTTTTACGAACAATAGCCCACTTAAAATATTACTATATCGTATTATATGACACAAATATACCAAAAAATAGAAGTTTTTCATGTGATTTAAAATAAATAAGTTGTGTCGTACACGTTTCTCCATTTTATGTTATGCAACAAAATACAATGATGTGCTGCAAATCGTGACAAAATATAAAAGTTTACTACAATGTTATCTAACAGAAACTATAAGCCATTATCTATGAAGACTATAATCATAAAATCACATGTATTTTCTGCTTAACATCGATGTTATTTTGTGATTCCAATAAGATAAATTTCTTATCTGTTTTTTTTAAATAATAGCAAATTAAAATTTTGGAAAGCATATATAATTAATGGACCCGGCAGTTACATATGCAAGATATGGTTTTAGATCTTTAGAAGAATGGAATTTAATTGCGGAAAAAGAAATTCTATAGAATTATTTTTGGGAGTTATAATAAATTTAATCGAATAGAACGAGCTTAGAAAAAACTAAGACTGATAAAATGAAAGTATGGTTACGAAATTTTTGCGCACTTATGGGTCACGTATATAATTCCTTACAAACTTTAATTATCGCACACAAAAAAAATATTCAATAAAAGATTTATGGAAAAAGAAGTAAACATTGAACAATATTATTAATACATATTTTTGAATTATAAATAGCCTGCATCATGAATGATTTTGAAGAATAATAAAATTCAACGCAGAAGATAAAAGATGGTTGTATCCATAATTTTTTCGTAATCTAAATCAACATCGATTATATAACATTGCTATTAGGCTGTGCAATTATAGTATAATGTACTTATATAGCAGAGTTACTCGTAATAAAGCATATTTCCTCTAGATACTGCTTTTCAACTAATAACTTGTTGTTGATATATAAATCCTTCAATTAGTTGTTGATGACGTTAATGGCAACATTCGAAATTCATTAACAAGGTTGACAATGTATTTTACTAATATATTTTATATTGCCTTATAATTTCTAATTATTATCAGAGATTAATTTATATATAACACAGGCGATTATATATTTTAGTTTTTGTAATAATTTACCTGTTGATTGAGTAAATAAAGTAATGTATACAGTTCTTAATCCAATTATATGTAACGTTTGATGTAACTTAAATTTATCGCAAGAGATATCATACAATTTTAGATAATATTATTGGAACTCCAGCTATAAACAAAAAGATATGTATATAAAATTTACAAATAATTGTTTAAATCATATTTTTATTTACAAGGAAAATCGAAAGACATTCCAATGAAGGTTTCGCAATACCATGAGCGCGTGAATCTAGAATGCAACCCAGCGCCTCTATGTGAAGCGCTAAAGGAGGCTAAGCAAAAAGGATCGAGAGCATCGTGGTGGAATGAATTCACTGAATGCCGACTCGTCGCCGTCGCCTTCGGACCGTTTGCTTCACCTAAGGGGACAGCTGTGCACCATAAATTTTATTGCGCGTTCAAGTGCAAATATTGCCGTAGCTGCAAGCGAGCGCGCGCGCGCACCACTCGCTCGCATAATTCGCACGCGTCCGTAAACAATTAATAGGAGCTCCGGAAGGTGCATTGTGCGCTATAGCTGGATGGATGCGCGATAAAGAGATCGTCGTTTAAATTCTTGTGCAATAAACTTCAAGCGACGGAAAAATATTTACCTTGTTTTTATGGCCTGAGTAAAAACATCTTAAATATTTCTCTTCACTATACTCGTGCGCGATTCGAGAAAAAGTTTTAATTTTGTAAAAATATTGTCATTACTGATGTTTTGCATTTCTATAACAGTATAATTCAGCTAAAATACATATTCGCAGGATATTCTTATTTTTATTTAAATTTATTACTTTATTAATATTAACTATTATTGTCGGCATGAAAGCCAGGCCAGCCGTTACGACAAACAGCTGTGGCAATTTCAAAACTTACATTAAACAAATACACACCCACCATCTGCGCGCGATATAGCCTCAGCCGCGTGGCAAAATCTCGATCTCAAAGTTCAAATCAATTTGCATACCAAGTTCCATTTGAATGTGCGAAAGCACAAGAGAGGGAGCTAAGTTCATGTTGTACTTTCAGACCACCCGCACATACAGCGGGTTGAAGTAAGAGGCAGCACGCGGACGGAATCTTTTCGCGAGATTAAACTGTCTGGGGCACAGCAGTAGTCCATTTCTCGCTCCTTTTTTCTCACCTGCCAGCGCAAACGACCAGGCAAAGCTTTCGCGCGTTAGCCGGTGCATTATTATCAGCGTAATTTGATTAGGTGCGACCGCGAAGAGATGTACTCTGAGTAAGCAGAAAAGTTGAAGTACATTTTTTAAAACTCTTTCTTTTTCTTTTACGTATTATTTTTGCCAACATTTCTTTTTCATTAAAATATCATAATAGTTTTGTGCTATCATAAAAATATTATTAAAATATTAATCTAGTATAATTTAAATGAAATGTTTTTTCCCGTATTTGTATATAAAGCTCAAATTTTAAGACAAAAAATTTAAATTAAACGAATTTTACATAGCGCAGCACGATAAAGCAACCTAAAAAAATCTCATTTACAGTTTTTCATAAGTATAGCACGACGTCTCTTCTCAGGAGATAAAGTGCTAAACTAATTTTTCCACAACGTCATAAAGAATTTTTACGTCCTTTCATTGTAGTAACGAGCGCGTACGCCTGCCGCACGTCTGTTTACTTACAATTTTATGAAATTTCATAGTCTCATGCGCTGGCATCTGTTTACCGCAACGTGGCGCGCGCACAAAACCGCCGATATTACGCGCTCGCGCATCATCATTGACGCACGTGCACACGTAATATAAACCGCACCGCGTACCCGACTTGAAGAAGGAAGGAGTCACGTGCACGTCTGCTAGAAGAAAAGTGTGCTGGGATTTAATTTCCAAGTTACGCGAGGTGAGGAACAGGAACCTGAGGCTGCGACAATCTTATCACTGGGGAAACTTTTAATTTTATCGGGGAATTTCGGTCGCGGCGAGGTTGCCAAGTGGTGATGGTAGTAGGGAGGGAATAAAAAGTGTATATCGAGTGCCTGAGGCTTTGTGTTTTTCGCTCGATTAAGGCCGCGGTTGGGTGTCGCGATGGGAAATGCGATTATATTGCATAGAATTTTTTTAATAAAGCGATAATCGATATAAGATTGTTCAGGAACTTTTTCTGATTTTAAATTTAATCTGAAGATGTTGTAATTTTGACAGGAAGAATGAAAGAAAAACATAAAGTATAGAAAAATTACTATTATTTTGGGAAAATAATATTTCTGTCAAAGTGAAGTTCGTATCATAGTAATGGCATAGAATTATATGAGATGTAATTATAAAAATCAACTGAAATGTATAAATAATAATGTATAAGTAAATATATATATATATTTACTTTAGTGTGTTATGAAGTTTAATAAACAATAACTAACAAAAAGTTATACTTATAACAAAATTTACATATCCTTTTATCACATTAATCAAACGAATTGATGGTAGTGGTTTTTTTAAATTAGTGCGATACCCAATGAATAATACTACTTTCTCATTTTGTATTTGCGAACAGTATTGGATAAAGGTATAGAATAGCAAACAAAGCGAGCTATCCCTTTGAATCAATATGCAGAGAACGAAAAAGAATTCGGAGAACAGGTAATTTAAATTCCACTCGGAAAATTGTATTCTGATTTTATTGAAATGTTTGCCAATATATTAAGAACCGTATTCAGCCAAACTCGTTGACTAAATTGATGCTTAAAGTCAATAGCACCTCAAGCTTCTCTGCAACGAAATGGTCTTATATTGTGATTAAAATAAAAATATAATGTCGTAGATAAAAGAATCAGAATGGAAATTTAAAGCGCCTTGAGATTAAACCAATAAAATTAAAAAAAATGCTTGTAAATTTTTAAAAGTTAAATTAATAGAAATAAGTTATAAAGTAATAAGTGAATAACATAAATTCTATTATAAACTGTGCAAGAAACAAAATAGGTTCATTGGGAAGTACCAACTGCATTGAAATACAACATGTAATATACAAATGATACGAAAAACTATGTCATCTTTTTTCAACCCTGGTATAATACAGCTTGAAAACAATCTTGAAAATATTTTTGCAGCGGTGCGGATTTCAGTATGAACAATACTTGCACATTCGACAAAAGTGTTTTCTCTGAAAATTGAAGAACTCGAACACAGCAGTACATTTTATGAAAAGATATGTGGTTTCCATTATGTTAATATTTTCAAAATTTCAAATTTTTTACCAAAATTCAAAAAAAAAAAGTACGTATATTATAGAAAGCTTATAGTGCAATTAATTATTTATGCCCTGTAAAAAGTAACAGGTTTATTAAAGGAAAAAAATTGACATATTCTTGTAATACATAAAATCTGACGACGAAATACCTTTAGAAAAGAAGTGCTATTTACTGTGAAGTCTGATAAAGGTTGGTGTTTGTCGGACGCGACGATTAATTATAGATATACAACATATACAGGGTGTCCCAAAAGTATGGACACACCTAAATATCTCAGAAATTAAGGGCGCTAGAAAAAAACTTTTTTGAACCTCGGGGCGCAAAAAATAGTATACGCCACGCGGGCGCAAGGTGATTAACCCACTTTGCGCCCTTGTTGCATAATGTACTACTATAGCACTGTGTGACCTAAGCCCGCACTTAGGTCACACCTATCCGTGACCTAGGTAGTACTTTTTTGCACCGCGTTTATCACACTCGTTGCGCTCGTGCGCTAACCTTACGGTGCAAAAAAGGACCGCTTAGGGCACGGATAGGCGTGGACAGCGGTCTTAGGTAGGAAGTGCTATAAAATCGTATACGATACTAGTGACCTAGGGAGCACTTTGCACGGCGTAATTAAGACCCTCGCTACGCTCGGGCCCTAACTTCGCGGCGTGTAAAAAAGTGCTACCTAAGTCACACGTATCGTAATGTACTATAAATACAAAAATTTTGGGAAATCAAAACAGCGATCTGATGGCGAGCTTAAATTTGCCCTTGAAAAATGACCTTTCTCAAGGTCAAATTCAAGGTCACCATCAGATCACTGTTTTGATTTCCCAAAATTTTTGTATATCAAATTTTTTTCTAACGCCTTTATTTTCCGAAATATGTAGGTGTGTCCATACTTTTGGGACACCCTGTATAAAGTAAAATGTGTGTTACAATTTTTAATATAATACTTAAAATTCTGTAAATCCACAGCAAAAACTGTCTATTAAGATTGTCAATGACGATGCACACAATATTATGAATTAATATCTTAATAAAATACAAAACAGTAATTATATGTGTAATGTCGCTCTAAAATACGTAAATATTCAGTTCTTAATAAATTTGGTATAGACGCTAGGAAATGTTGCTGTAACAACGCAAAACGAAAATGCTCAGAAGATAAATAAACACTCTACAATATTTTCATTTCTTTTTATTTTTATCCTTTACCATCTTATCTCATGGATCCTCAATACACATCCTATACAATATTTCCGTGCTCTCGGAGCCATATGCGCATGCCTCCCAAGGGAAGAAACGAGCGAGCGAAAAGCGAGAAATCCGATAAAGAATCGAGCTTAAACAGATAGAGATAAGCGCGCGTGTCGGCAGTCTTCTTGCCCGAAAAAAAGTCAACAACAACGTGCAGGAGCGAGAGAGAGAGAAGAGGGACATAGCGAGAGTTTGCGAAGAACAAGAGGAGCGGAAAGCGAGCAGCTCACTCGCACGCGCAGATAGATAGACAGAGCGGAGAGAAAGGCTAAAAACACTTGAATGCCACCCCCGCGCGTCCCAGTTTTCGCTCGGTACAATAATACAGTCCCTACGTTGCGAATGCAAAAGAGCGTTTTCACGTGCAGCACGAGGCCTAGCGCTGAGCGCTGCCACCGCTTGTGTTTACCTGTACACGATTCTCTCTTTCTCTCTTGCATTATATGCAGCGAGGTGGTTTTGTTGTTTTCCCCCTTTTTTTTGGGTTTTGTTTGCTTTTTTTCGGGTAGCGAGAGCTTTCGCTCGTCGCTCCCGAAGTTGTATTGACTGTCGCCGAGTTATCGAATGCGTGAGTATTTTGCAGCAGTAGGATTTATTTCGAATAATTTTTTTTAGAATAATGATATGAAAAGCTAACATATTTTCGCATAAATTCTAACAATGAAGTTGAAATTTTATAGTGTATTTATTTTGTAACTGCAGAAGAATAATTTTAAAAATAATTTGTGACATTTATAATAGAAGATAAAATTTTAAAAGAGTATCAATAAATCTTGATAGGTATCAACGGAGAGGACATATAAGTTCGACGAATCTGTTCCTGATTTTTATTGACTTTTTATGATCCTTTTATATGTTCAAGAAGTTTGGATTCTGAAAGAGGTGTATAGTATAAATGAAATAACAACAATCAATTTAAAGAATGGCTATTCAAGATTTAATTCAATTAATAATTATATTTACTAGCAATATCATTTAGTGACTCTATTAAATCATAACTAATACACTGATAAATGAGAGAAGGAAATTAAACAATAATTAGTAAATATTGACAAATATTTTTTATCAATATCAAAACTTGCAAGACACACATTTATTTAATTAAAATTTATTTCAATTACGCAAAAATAATTTACTTTAAATATAAAAAAAATAGAGTATCCACACATATTTGTATAACCAAGACACGTTTATTTATAAAAACGCAGAATTGCCACACATTATTAAAGCTGTAGATGTTTCTAACGAAAAAAGCATAACACAAGTTTGCGATTCGAGTGCAACATGAACACCGTTGTTATTTAAAAAAACGGTCAGACCAACGCATTTTTTCAATTCGCATAAAGTAAATATTTTCCTAAAGGCCGTTTCACTCGCAGGAATTCGTGGAAGAGCATAACAAATGTTGCCTACGTGCCGGATAATTTAACCAGCTGCGTCCCGTACCAGTGATGACATAACTGAGACATATTGTGCCGTGCCACGACTCTCTCTCCCTAACCCCTCTTCCCCTATCAATGCCAAACGTGCATATGAAATCCGTTGTATTCCCTATACAACGCTTCCGGTTGAATTTTACAGTCTGCGGAGAGTGAGAGAGAGAGAGATTCATGAAGGCGCAAAATAATGGTACGCCGCGAAATTTGCAATCAATGGACTCGCTCTAGCTTCGAATAGACGGCGAATTCCCGATAAATTCTAAAAATAATTCGCGCGGGTGATATTTACTCTCCGCTCGTGCTAATAAAACGACCGAGGAAGTACTTTTAGCCGATGTAAAAACAAACTATCGGTTGTCTCGATCGCCAGGTCAGATCGAATCTGCCAGCCATATTCCACGTCAGCTGTGCTGAATCAATGATGACGAAGATGTTATTTGCTTGGTATAATTCTATACAAAGTTTTGCATGTATTTGATTAACTTGGAAATGTGTGAGAACTGATATGCAAGCTATATATATAGAAGAATAAGTATTAATTCTATGTACAAGGTTACAGGAACTGAAATGATTATAGCAGAAACTCGGACGTCAGATGCTGGTTGCGGAATATATTGCGCGCTGTTTACTTTACAATTAGACGCCAGAGCGTAAGTATAACGATAATGACGCAATAGCTCGTGTAAAAGTATATTTACATAGCAAAATAATACAAAATATAAGTAAATTTTTGTCATTAGTTTAAATGAATATATTAATCAAAGGGATGTATGCGATTTTAAAATAAACTAATTAAGCTTGCATTATTGCGACAGACAAATTTTTAGAATATTTTTTCCTCAAAAAAAAACTTGTAATTAGTGTAAACTATAATGAAAATGTTTTTTCTTTACTTATAAATTACTAAAATATACTTGTTTTGTTATTGTCTCGAAGTGGTTAACATTTTAGTTAAAAATGGTCTTATACATATTTCTTATATAGCAAAATTATTTTACTCTGACTATCTATATAATTTTAATAAATGTACATTATTGGAAATTTTTATTCGGGAATCTCCTATCATCTTTCCCATCAGAATGATTTCTCTCTGACTCAGTGCCGCGCAAATCTACTAGCAAGAAACAACGGAGGCAGCAAGTGACGTATGCCATTATTCAATAAGCCCTGAAATCAACGAATTCAGGTCACGAGAAGGATATTCACGACTGGTCGCATCATCGTCTTCTCAAAGGACACATCCACGATGAACGCAAATTATCATCTATAAAGTCGATCAGACGCTTGGTCACGAAGAAAATCATCGCGCACGTACGCGCGAGAACGAAAAAAGTATATAAAAATAACGCATCATCAACATTGTACTCACTTTGAATCCTTTGTACCACTCTTTGATGGTGGCCTCGTCGTATCTCGTGTGCGACTTGAGGAAGTCCATGTCCTCCTTGCTCAGCTTGTCCTTGCTCCCGAAGCAGCCCATTTTCGCCTCGGTATAACTGCAACAACACAAGAGAACAGCTAAGCTAGTAAATGCATTTTCACACCGTATTTATGTATACAATATATATTTCCAGGGGATGGACCGATCGTAAAACCCTCGCCTTTTATCGTCTTTCTAAAGGGATTTTTCGGACGCTGCTATGCAGCTCCGTTATATGGGTAGATTCTTTGAGCCAATCTTGGTTACACGTGTGGTGAGAGTCAAAGGCAACTGCATCAAAGTAAACCCATATACAATATCAATTTTTGAATTGCAATCTCTACCTTATTATTTTCCTCATAAACTTTGTATTTTATATTGTTTTAAATCTAAATTTCTGTTGTTAACCTTTGAGCTTTAAAGTTACCTTTCTTTTACTACGATTTTATCCATTTTTAAATGGAACCGTTTATATGTACTTGAAAAATAGTTTTTTATAATTTACATCGTTCTTTATGTTTTTATTGTCAAAATCTTGTCTAAAAAAATTGAATACTAATATGATTTCGTACCACGAACTGATGATATTTACATACTGACATGCGCTATCAATCATAACATAATCAAACACGTAAACATAAAACCTTATCAACAAATTAATTAGTTTAACGCAATAATTATAAGCTTTTTTCAAACAAACCCAATCTTCCCAATTTTCGCTGAATCTTCCGCAAAACATCGATATTTATACGGTATTACACGCGCATGCCTACGCAAATAATTAAATGTGTACACAGTTCAGCGGCTCTGTTTGCCTCTCCCCCTCTCGCCTCCCTCTCGTAAATTCCCGACACGTGCGCGCGTAGCAGAGGAATGCGCACGAGTACGAGATTTTACATCTCGTGTTTGTTCAACAAGCACCACGCGCCGGCTGCTAGCCTCTACGTATATATATGCACGCGCGCATCCGGGCTCTGTGCTCTCTCGGCTGGAAGAAGACACAGCCCCGAGCTAGGACAATTGCTTTTTATCGCTCGCACAGGGCGACCAGGAGACAGGCTAAGCCCTTTTAAATCGTAAAAGGAAGCCTACGTATATATATATATATACGACCGCACGCGATAAAAAAAAGAGAGAGAGAGAGAGAGAGAGAGAGAGAAAAAAATAGAACACTAGCGCGAGATATTCTATATACGGGCGAGCGCAGGCGCCACTATTTATGGGATTGGGAGGAGTCATTTTTTATTTCGAGCCTGGCTGCGCCGCCGCGGTGGCCGAGTGAAACTTGATGTTCATTGCTCGCGGACTTTTACGGTGCGATAAAATTGAGGAATTAGAGAGAGATGGAGAGAGGATCCTCTGGATGATGTAGCTCTGTGCGTATAAGCTCAGCGTCTAATCTGGGGAAATGAAAAGTGCGATGAGAAGGATCGTGAATGGATAGTCGGCCAAATGAGGTATGCGTTTATCGGATGATAATATTGAGTGGAGGGGTATACACGTGCAAACTAATAAAGGCGGGTTATCAAATAGTTCTCATATTAATCCTTTGACGTTGTCCATTCAAAGGGATATGTGTATTTGATTTCGACAGAGTAAATAACGTTCGGAACATGAGTGTATTTGATGACTGAATGCTGTAATTGCATATAGAAATAACTATACGTTCAAATTAAGAAGGATTTCAGCAAATTTCTATATTTTCGAACTTTTTTAAACCGGTTATTTTAAATAAATTAATATCTGTAAATGGGTTCGTTATTTAGACTCAACAGTTGGGAGAGTCTTAATTTTAAAAATGGATGAAGTTTGATACTCATTAATTTAAATGAAATTGAATTACAATTATTATGCGTGCTTTATATTAGTGAAAATAGAAAAAATAGAATGAAATACATTTTTATTTATTTAAAACAAAATAATCAACTAATCCCGTCATCCATAACAATTAACTCTTACACCCGCGAACGATAACTCATCACGATTTCAACTTTGTTGAAACAAATGGTATGGATTCGATGACAGCATTTTTACGCGGCATAAGTACACAGAAAGTCCATCAAAATTAATTTGTCCAGCGACATATCGCGTTACTTCACGCGATACACGCCCAAGCAGAAAGAGGGGGAGAAAGAGAGAGACGAAACTGTTTGCAAACACACGACGATCCTATAAATAGTAACTCGCGCTGGGTCATTGTGTGCGAGCTCCAAACAAAACTGTAAGAGCCTATATAGGCTTATACTGCAACGTCACTTATTCCACGATCGCTCCCGCAAACTCGTTCGATCATATCCGCGATATTTTTAGTATCGTCTCTTTCTTCGCGAGGAATTTATAGAGCATCGCGAGCGCGCGCGCGTCCTATACGTAGGTATAGGTGTATATATGTGTATTATATATAAAACGATCGGCCGCGTGCGCGTCAGCAAGAGTAGTGTACGTACAGCGTATGAACGATTTTCTGGACGGCTGATATCATCGTAAAATGCTGCTGCCACAGCCGCCGTTCGCTATTGAAAGTAAAGCTCTTTTTATGAGAAGGTTTCAAGTGAAACATAATAAAATGCTTGATTTGCCTCGTTGTCACAAACGATGAGAGCGCAGTCGTGGCGTATTTTCACTCGAATGTAAAAAGAAGGCTGGACGATAGAAAACATGTACTTTATAGGGGACGTCTAGTGACTGGCAACTTTGTCTCACGATGTCAGTCGCATGTGACGTATTTTCATTAATATAAAGAACTATTCATAGTAATATTTATAGAAACTAAATGAAATGGCGATTTCTACGTGCTATATAATGAAACTGCGTGACCCTACAAAGAATATTCTTTTTCAAACAAGTACTGCTAAACAATCGTCATTGATTGTATTAAACACTGCCAGAAATCAGCATTAAATAACGTATAACAACGGCATAGAAATTGCAATAAACGAACTCGCGCATTTCCCATCCAGCAGTATATAGCGAACAACGAGCTATCAGAGAAAAGAGATCTGCACTCGAAAGAACCAGCCAGCAGTAGCATGAAGCACACGCGAATCCGGCAAGCAGATAAAAGTCATCAGTCAATGATCGGCTGGATCCAAAGCTCCTCTACCACCCTCGTAAAGCTCCGAGCAACGGGCGAAAAATTCAGGGAAACGCTGGCTCTCGAAACAAAAAAGCCGGCGGGGGACAATAGTACGGCAAGAGAAAGAGAGAGCGAGAGAGAGAGAAGAGACAGGCCTATATATATATACTGTCGTCCACCTGTTTGCCGAGAGAACGGGTGAGACCTGGGCGGCGTGTGTATGCGGCAGGCTTGAATGAAAGATCGATAACGCGCGGCGATATTCTGTCTCTTTCTCGCTCTCTCGCCGCTTGCTACTGCTCAATTTCCCGGCCACGTATGGGGCGAATGCGAGCCGATATATTTATGCGGTGAGTATCGGACCCGCGTCACGCGTCCTGGCTATTATGGAGAGAAAGTGTAGTAGGCATCGGTTGCTGACTGAGGCCGCGACTGAACGTATAAGTGGCGAACTGCTATAGCCTCCTAGGCAAGCGTGCGTGCCTTTCCGGTGCTGCCCCTGACGACGTGTGTTTCTTTTCCAATATACCTGTGGCACGATGCTGCTCGTAAAAAGAACGCCGCCTGTGTGACGGAATATTTTGATTTTGGTTGCAGGGTAAGCAAACGATTGATGCACGTTTACTTCAATAATAATTAAGAAAATTAATTTTATAATGTAGTTGAATAGATTAACTAGTGATTATTCTGATTTTCTATACTTTTCTTTTATCGTAGAGAAGTTTTACACTGACCAGTCGATGACTCTTTTAAGAGATATATCAAGTAACTGGAAAACTTTCCACAAGACTTGGTAACATATTTATTTGCAAGCATGAATCATATCTCTAGAAAATCTGAATTTTTAAGTGATAAATGCTGACCCTCTTAAGATTGGCTGTAATAATCAAATTTAATAACACTCTGTGAGGGTCTGGAAACAAACAGGAGACATAAGCTATTTAGTTAACACGCGTTATGTTCCCTCAATCGTACTCTTCTTTTTTAAAATTAGACAATTAATTCGGGTTAATAATTTTTCTTAATAAAATAATACCACGATTCTCCCATACTTTAAATCCACAAGTACATCCTCATTTATGCTATCTTATATTTGCATTATACTTAAAATGAAAGCTCTAGTCATGTTTTATAGTAAAAGATGAGGTCTAGTGTATATATAAAGATTACATTTCAAACAAACATTGTCATAACTTTTTTAAAACTAATTAATTAATATAGAATTTAATTAAATGAAAAACTGACGTCTATTATCAATTAGTTTGTAACAAAAAGAAATCCAATGCAACAAATCATAAACGTTCTATTATACGAAATAACCCATTTTAAAACTTTTTACATTTTCAAAAGTTTTCACTTTTGCAGACTGCATAATACGTAACAATTTTGCAAAACAATGTAAGCCATATTTTTGTTTCGCTCCATGCATCAAATTAAAAAATCTCATAAACATCAGTAAACATAGAAAAACATACAACGTAATAGTTAATTGTGGAAAGGATGATCATAGCGCGAAAAGAAGCATTCATCGTAAATCATCGAGAGACTGATCAAGAACAATAGTTGGTAGATCAAAAACCCCTAGTGCAATAGTGCAGAAACTGGCTCAGGTCGATGAAAAACATGCGACAAAAAACGCAACTTACCAGCAGTTGCTAGTACGAGCTAAAATTATCCAGAAAGAATAATGTATGTTGATGCTTCATACTATGTATACACATTTATTTTTCATACACTAATTGCATTCCGAAAAAATCTATAATTTTCTAAATATAAGAAATAAAACCTACTATATCAAACAAAGTCATGTCGGTTTTTGTTCTCTCAGCACAATTTAAAAACTAATCTAACAAAAATATATAGAAAAAGCTATGCATACGAGAGTGCAATTTAAAAATAAAGGAAATCTCGCTTCAAAATTAATTGCTTTAGAAATGATTTAATTCTTAAAAATATACCAATTTAATAACTAGAGGATATTTTTTCATATGAATTAATTCTGCTTTCATCAGTATTTTTCCTTTGATAAAAATAAACTTTCTAAAAATGGCAAACAGCATTTCTTTTCAATGGAATGAAATTCCGTTAAAATGAAATTTTATTCAACTCTGTTTTACCTTTATAAAAAGTATAAAGCGAAAAATTTCCCCGTCTAAATAATAAAATCTGTAATGAACATTCATATTGTAAAAGTTTAATTAAACTGAAACGTTCATCATACCTACACAGACGACGACCTATGTAACTTTTAAAGTTAAAACCAGAAAACTGAAATTGTCGATTTCATGGTCATATGCGCATTGACGTCTTTGGCGTACAGCATGCTTGCACAATGTCAGGAATGGTTTCACCGCGGAGTTTGCAACGTGTATGTGTGTGCGACCGACGCGAAACATGCCAAGACCATTCATTAGCTCAAAGCCGGAGAGAAATAGAGAGAGAGAGAGAAAGCAAGAGAGAAGGACGTCTGACAGTTTGCGGGTATATGGAAAGGATGTAAATGGCATAACTCACAGCTACGTCGATAAAGTTTATTTCCTTGGCACCTATTGAGCATACGCCGCTTTTCACAACACAAATAAAGTTCAAGAAGCGCGTGTATAATATGTGTTTTAGAGGAAACACCGCTGTTATTACGAAACAGTGTTTACTAATACGTTTATGCTGTTTCGTAACTGTTTTTAGTGTTGGCCGTACCATTCAGGAAATGTTTATCGATCTAGCCGAGGTCTTTAATTTATGACATGGTGAGATAACACTACCGATTGGGGCGGTTATCGATTTTCAGCAAATACTATGGCGTGACCAAAATTTTATTATTCGTTATAACTTTCCATTCACACTGTATTCGTTTGAACATATTTTTAAAACCTTCTAGAATCATATGCCATTACCTAAATAAAATTACATAGAGGAAGTTGACAGGTCGGTGTTATCTGCATCAGTCAAACATCTTTTTGTTCGTCCCGAAGTGATACAACATAAGCAAAAATAAAAGCAATGCATTACTTGATACATGTTGGTTAAAGTACAAATTCATGTAAGTAAAATTATCCTGCAAGAACTGTATAAAAAATGCTATGCAGAAAAAAAACACTTTGAATGGCATACATAGTAGTTTTAAGTGAGTATTAATTGCTCATTAAAATGAAAAAGACGTAAAAATGTCGATAATGATGAACGAGTCGCCCCTTGTTTGAATAGGCCTCTTGATAGTTACATGTGATAATTGCTATTTGCTGAAGATAATGAGAGAATCGTTTGTTCTAACAGTACTTCACCTTATGCTGCCCGCACGATACTACTAACAATGTATTGTTCATCTGGTATAAGAACAAAATGATAACAAATACAGCTATCTTCTATTTCTAATTAAAAGTGGTACAATTTGAGCTAAATCTCCAAATATTACATTGTAAAATTTCCATCGAAGTCGAGAAAAAAATTCCTACCACAATTGGAGACCATTAAACTTGCACGACGCCACTTACACGTACACACACCCACACACGCTCAGATGATGCGACAACTATACGAATGCAGTGTGCCATCTCTTTTCTTTCTCCTTTCCATCCCCACCTTCATTCCCCCTTTTTCTCTCGAGCAAGCGCCCAAGTTCCGTATATATCGACGCGGCACGTATATAGACTCGCCGTCCGACCGTCCGGCTGTCCGTCCAAATCGATTTAGTCAGCTCGCATATAACGAAACAGGAAACCGTCGAGACGCGCGCGCACCCAGCATACACAATATTCTACCGGCCGGCAAATATATAGTATACCCATACACGCATACCTCCGTGAGCTCAAAAAAAAAATGGAAGGGAGGCTTTCGCCGCTTCCGGCTAGCATAGCGCGAGTGGGGCCAATATACGTGGCGGGAATCACTGAGCCCGCGTATAATTCGCGCTGCGTATTGAAAGGTAGAGAGAGAGAGAGAGAGAGAGAGAGAGAGAGAGAGAGAGAGAGAGGAAAAAAGAAGAGACAATAGAGAGACTCGACTTTCGCTCAGCGAGCAGAGCGCACTGCAGCGGAAGCGCAGAGTTTTTTCCCTCGATGGCCGTACATTGCGGGCGTATATAGTCCGGCCGACGGATTGTCGTCGCTGGGTATGCTATATACAGTGAGCGCGCGTGCCGAGGGGCTTTCGAAGCAGTGGTTCGAGTCGCAGTTGTGTCAGACGCGTGTGGAGAAATGCTGGCTGGCAGTGCGCGTATATAGAGACGATTATTTAGTATTGCGTCATTGTCATGTTTCGAGTAGATCTATATGATAGGAGCAATTTTAATATTTTAATTTATTGATATTCGTCGAATGTGTAATTTTATCAATAGATTGATTTACATTCGAAAAGGAATATGTATATCTGAACAGAGTGAATAAACAAGGTCATAATTGTTCATCATTTCAACATCTACATGTCTTCCGAGAGATAATTCGAAAAATTAGTCAAAAGTATTACCAGCAGTAATTGAAATATTAAAATAGTTGAAATATATTTATCACTTTAAAATATCGTAAACTAAATTATAGATGCTTTAACCAGCCATAAAACAGTCATTACTTTAAGAGTATTACGGGTAAAATAAAGCAAGAGGTAAACCTGTTCCTCGATACATGACCCCATAACTCCACAGCCGCATCAAATTAATCTTCAATTTTCCCTCCGCTTCTCTCACCTCTACCCTTTCGGGTGAAAAAGTCAACGCAACAGCGCCAGCAGCCGCAGTCCCTAGGCGGGTGTCATTGCATTACGAAAAGCATGCACCCGCGTGTGCGGCAAGATCCCGACGCCTGGGGAACAGTCGTAAAGGAGCCTCAGGGATCCCAGCAGTGCTGCATCTGCTGCAGCAGCACCGCGGAGACTCGCTGCAAGCAGCAGCAGCAGCAGCACAACGTGCCAGTGATGATAATTACACTTGGCCGCAAACCGATTTTCCTATAATTAATCAGAGGCCCATTAACGCGAAGACGCGAGTGGTCGAGAGCTAAGCGTCCACTCAGCAGTTATACAGTCTCTCGGAATGTGCGAACAGCACAAGTGCTAGCGTCTATCACAACTACACGCTTACGAGGGTGTAAACGGTGTCTGAGGAGAACGCGCGTTGGTACAGCTGGTGGCCCCGCTTTTCTCGCGCGAGGAGTGCGAACAAGCTGGAAGGAGAGGCAGACGAGCTGTACACGAGAAGCGAGAGAATAATTGCCGAGTTCCGCTGCTGTCTGTGCCTTGTTTGCTACCGTACGAGACGACGAGGAGAATGGCGTGCTTGGAATTTGCCTGGCAATGGGGCAAATGGGAAGTGGGGAAAAAAGTCATTTGTTAGACCTGAACTTGAATGTTGCTACTACTTGTACGAATTTGTATTTACTACAAACAGTGTCTTAAAAGACAATGGTTATAATAAAAATATTATTGGTGCGCTAAGTTCAAAGTACGTTTAATGCGAATTATTGATGAACTAAGTTGATATTTTCAAGGAAAACGACTTCCAATTCATCATGCTGATGCAAATTTAAGATCGGCACGAAACTTACTCTTTCTTTTAATCTAGAATGAATTTGCTTTCAAATGAGTAACTTCGAGTGACGGTTCGGACCGATATTTCGGTTATGCAAAACTAATTTACCATGTTCTATGTAAAATTAATCGATAACGTCTATACAATTTAACGATGAATAATATGACGAGTAATTTATTATTAAATCACGATCTTTTATCATTGAAATAACTAAAGTTCTAACGATTGCTTTAGGAATAAGGAAAGGATTTGTTTCTTTAATCGTTTCGAAAATTTTGGATTTTGTTATGGCAATCTATGTAAAAAACTGTTTCGATTTAGTCTAGCAATAACCTGGCTTAAGCTTACATCAAAATGTCTGGCATTTGTCTTACTAGTGTGTGACGAATCTAGATTTGTTCGTAAACTTATAATTATCCGTGTAAAAAGTCTGAAAACAATGCAAACCAAACTTTACGCAAGACTGTTCACCAGACATTTAATACTATAAAAATAGATATAATTTCTTATAGAAAACGATAACACACAACAATTTTCTCTTGATCAATTAAAATTTCAAGAACATCATGATTAAGAGTAATTGAGCAAGACAAGTTGTTTGCGTATAGCGAAGTATTGTATCGACAAATGGTTTCCACCATTTTGAACAGCATCGTATCTGAAGTTTAAAAAAAAATATTTTAAAATAATAAAATAAGATTAAAAAGTATAATAATTATTTAATACTTGGATCATTTGGTAAAGATACCAAAAAAGTAAAATCTTATGGGTAACCCCAGACAACTGCTTGACTAGGCTCAGATTTGTATTCATTTATTTTTACAAAGTATATTGTGTGTGATCATTTCACTGTAAAAAATTAATACCGTTAATCTTCAATACTCTTCTGAATTTCATATTATCGAAATGGTATCATATTTTCAGTATCAAATAAGTTTCGTTTGTTTGAATTTCACGTACATAATATAATTTTTGCTAAATTTGGAAATATTCGAATAAACACACATACCCGCATACCCGTGATTCAAAATTTTTTATGAAAATAGTATTACGTACACTTTTATCGTTGAAGTTTAATTTTTCAGAATTATTTAAAAATTTTATTTTTTCAATAACTACATTCTTCTAGTTAGTACCTAATGAAATTTTAATGAAAAATTTCCGCTCCGCGAATTTAAATATTATTATTGAAAGATAATGTTATATCTATCAGAGGCATTTTAGATTATCGTAAAATAATTTTAATGCAAAAGTTATTTTACCATATATGATAATATTTAAAAGGATCGAATAATGAATAACAATTGTTTATTTATACGTAAAATCATGGCGTTACGTCGCGATATTTTTTAGTAATAAGGTATAATAATGAAAAACAGTTATTACTAAGAAATAACAGTACTATTTCAACAGTTTCATTTCATCTAAGTATTTTCATAAACATGTCATTTCTCTTATCTCTATGTTCTATCTGATATTTTTTACTATTCCACAGTTAAACCTACGTATTTCAGTCGTAACACAGGTATATTTCCCTTTCTTCTTATGAATAATTGCACCATAAGAAAGGCAACGCAACACAGTCGTGATGATTAATTAAGATTTATGGCGCACATTTACTACCGTGCTTCCTTTGTTCACGCACTCGATTACACGCCGCTAGGCAGTAATGCGGCACTAGCGCGTATAAAATGCACCAACAAGATATCAAGCAAAAAAGAAGCGCGAAAACGCGTCGTGGCGACGGAAAAATTTCGCAAGTGGGCTTTTCGCCAAGTGTGCTCCCATAGGCGGGGACGAGACGCGGCGTATTACAAAAGTATCCATCGGACTAGCCGCAGTCTGGAAGCGAGAGTTGCGACAATCGCGCGCGCGAGTTGGCATTCGTGACTCGAGTGCAGATGCGGAATTGCGCGCGGTTGGATTCGCGCGTGCGCGAAATTGTCCCGCTTTCGAAATTTTGATTAATAAGCTGGATTGTCGCGTACAGTAAGGATTCCAACGTGCGACAATAGTAAAGTGATAAAATGATGGTTTCATTAGTCGTACAGGGATGTAATATACTACTGATTTATTGAATAAGTATCTATAGATGAATATTACTTTCTCGTCAAACATGGGTTTTTCAATATTAGAATACAAGACAGTCCTAAAAATTCATTCATTTTATTTAAAAAAAAAAATTGTTTGTTTCTTGTTATGTTTCGTCAACCAAAATCTCATTAAAACAAAAAAGAATTCTTTAAAAGTAAAGTGAATTGGCTTCTGAAACTCTAAAAATAAGTCTTCGATTCGGAAATTCGGACGTCATGAGGTGCAATTGAAATGTTGCGCGGCGAGACAACAGCGGAAGAGGCAAACCGCAAGTTGGAAAGACTCGCGCGGGTGTACACATACGCGCTGCTTTTCTCTGCGCTGAGGTCGAAGATCGAGTACCTCTCGTGGACTAGAGTGGGAATCATTAACCCACAAAATAGAGAATACCGAAATTAAGATATAACGATCTTAATTTCGGGACAATTAATCTCATCGAAATAAAATGATTATTACGATTTCAATCAAAAATTTTTCGACGTATTATCCACTGTTAGGTTAAATTATTAAGTTGAATTTTATCTCGTTGTTTGAAAAGTGATTTTATTTGATCATTATAGATAGAATAAAAATAAATATCACAACTAATTTAAGCGTAAAAATAAATTGAGAAACAGTTTGCTCTTTTAATATCATTATATAATCAATCCTATCCTATGGTCTAATATCTACTTACTAGTTTCTAAAATTAGTTCTTATAAGAGCAATAACATGTGATTAAATGTTTAATCATGCGTACTCATCAAATGTTCACAAATTGAAATTGAAATTAAACACACGCTCTGGATGTTCTTGTCTCTACTAAAATTGTTTGGCTTTGAAAACATGTGCATAATGCATGCTGGTTCAATTATGCAACTCTTTGTCTAACACTAATTTGATACACTATTTCGAAACCAAAATTAACCTATTAATGATCAAGCAAATACCCAAATTAAAATTTTTTCCGACCTCTCAATTTGATATAGTTTAATATTGTTTCGATAAAGTAAGATTTTGAAGTACGAGAACAAAATTTGGTTCGATCAAAATTTCGTTAATATAAAATTATATTTTTTTTACTCGATTTTATTTTTCTGCTAATTATATCTTTCAGATAATTCTATGGCAGGAAATAAACTTTGTTGGCTAATATGGTAATCTAATGGAGGTATTTTTACTTAAGATTAATATCGAAATTCAATTAAAACTATAATTTTAAACTATGATTATATTTTATGACATCTATAATATAAAATTTTAAAATATTTAGCAACATACTAGTTGTGTAACGTTTTTAATTTAAATACAGACGGAAAATTTGTCAACCATCAGTTAACATTTTTTACTAGGCTATCTTTTAAATATTATTTTATGTAATTTGAATAACTATAAAATAAAAAATTATTATGAAAATTATCATTCTCTCCCACTCTCTATTACTGTAATATTAAATCAGCCATTTTAGTATTCACAGACATAGGAATAGTAGTAGTCACACAATTTATAAAGCAAAAAGTAAGCCACTAATATAAATCACGAAAGCTGACACACATGACATAAAAAACATTAATTAAAATTGAAATGATATTGTTTGACTGTAAATTCCATTATTCATTTGGACTCATTGAAAACAGAGAGCCATTTATCACTTTCAGAATACATCAAGAGAGCTAGCTCTGAAAAAAAAACAAAACGTAATTCGCTATCAGCTCGATGCAATCGCAGAAGTTTAATATTTAAAAATTATATGGAGTAGACAAAATTTTACATGAATAACATTCAAAGAAATAATAATATATCAATCATTACAGCTGCACGATTATCAAGTCTTGAAACTATACTGGCTGTCCGGTTATCTAGTGTCGGTCAGTCACTCGTCGTCACCTCCACGGGTCTTTACCATAGTTAATTGCTGTAATTAGTTTCCCAATCGATATGAATCCGAGTACCGGTGACGAGCATTTATACATATGTGCTCAATTATCATGATGATGGGTTCAAAGAACTTTATAGTTACTTTTTAAAAGAAAATCCCTTTCTATCAGTTTTTTGCTTATTTGTACCCGTGTAACAATAAAGAAATGTTTTGGGATTGTAAAATACACAATAAAACGGCATGCCTATATTGAAGATTATCTTGAAAACTAGGTTTAAAGAAAAAAAAAACAAGATTTCGCATGCAATTGTAACGTTCTAAAAAATTCAATATCTGCAGGAAGCTTCTTTTGAGATCGAAACTTTCCCATCGAGCACACGCTTATCATTAAAAACTTTAACTTCGCCAAACTCTAACTTCTCTCCGTATTAACCACAAAACAACTTTACACACAATGCGAGCCGCTCCGTCTCGTACTTCCCCGCCATTACAAGCACGTCAGAAATCAGATATACCCAAGACATTTGTCACCGACCTACTTAGCGTAATGAACAATACCGCAAGTCCGAGCTGTATATATTATAGGAATTGTCCGTTCAGAACTTCATTTTCTCCCAACCCCATCCCTCCGCTTCGGTCTATGATACAAAAGCTTTAGCACATCACGTGACGGGCAAACGGACTACTGCTACGTCGGCGTGTATCGACTCCATTCTTCGAAGAGAGAGAGAGAGAGAGAGAAAATGAAAGAAAGAAGAAAAAAATAGGGACACCGCGCGTGACGGCCTTAATTTCATTATCATCGTCCACGCCGGGGTCACACGTATATTTCCACACATACATACACATACTCGTACCCACGCCCAGCAGCGCAGATAAGGCGAACGGAAGCGCCTGCCTTTTTTCATTCCGCACACGCAGAGACGTAGAAGGAAGAAAGAAGAATAAGAAGGAGGAGGAAGGAGAGAGAGAGAGAGAGAGAAGGCCAGGTGGTACGCGACGTCTGGCCTAAGGGCCTCTCTCTCTCTCTTTTTCTCTCTCATCAGCCATCGCAGGCCTCGTTCCTTTTTTTCCCTCTCGCGTATTTCTAGCCAATACACGCGCGCAGGCACGGGGGGAGAGCTTTTTTCCGCTCGTCCCTCCCCTCACGGAAAGTGAAAAATCGATAGTCAGTGGGGGAGAGAAAGCGAGGGATGATGCGAGTGTAAGAGAGCGCGAGGACAATTCATTGACGCTGTTTCTGCTGGCGTTGTTTCTATTTTTTTCTTTATTCTTTAAATTATAACGCTGCCAGGCGCAAGTGTGCGTGCGTTTATATTACGCGCCGACGTGGTTATCGATTACCGTTTTATTTTTGTCGGAGGCTGTGCGCGCGCGCTTTACTTGCCGCTCGATAGCAGTTCACTTTTGCAGGCTTTCCGTTCATCACCTGTTTTCTGTTACGTAATATACAAAGCCATGGAATGGTATTTTAAATAAGAATTTTTCAGAATATAAGTTAATTAATAACATTCCAAGTATATTTTGTATAATATGTCAAAGAAATTCTTTCATGGCAAAATTTAGTTTTAATTGTTGCTTACATTTTCCAATGATCTTAAACATAGTAATATTAATGGAATTTTATCAAGTGGATATTTGGATACAAGATATTGATCAAGTGAAAAATAAAAATTAATCTTTATTCATCATATAATTAAAAACTTAAGAAAATTATGAAAACTTAATTTGAACGAAAGTAAAAAAAACATACAGATGATAACAAGAAAGTTAGAATTATTTCAAAAGAAGGATTCATTACTATATAAACGGATGAAATGAGGTCAATGCTTACAAGCACCTTACATTTGGCCTATAACGTTCAAGGGAAAAATGTAATATATGCAAACAAACGCTGTGGAGGGTGAATTTAAAGTAGTCAATCTTGATAAGCGTGAGTGAGAACTTAACAGAGCAGGGATATGTTACGTGCGAATAAGGGGAAACTGAAAGTACAAAGCAAAATTCATACAGTGTAAGGATAAGAGGTGAAAGAATGTAATAAGTCGTAGAAAATTATATTTGTATTTTGGTAGCATATAAAGAGGAAGTAGAACAAGAAAATAAAATAAAGTGATTTAAAAAAACGATGCAAAGGAAAAAATACAAAAATAAGTTGTATCAAGAAATGCTAAAGCAAAAGATGTATCACAAAAAACGTTACAGAAACGAGACAATTTAATTAACAAAAGAGAAATACTTTGAGCGTGATTATTCTACTTTATCTTGCTCATCGATAATTAAAAAAACATGCACGAAGTCGTAATTCAGAATGATAGCTTACATATTCGAAATTCTTTACTTTAACTATCCTTTAAATTTTAACTTAATTGTGTTTAAGGTTGAACATATTTAGATTAGTTAGTTTATATCTAAATGAAATTTTAGTTGCAAATGCAATAATACCGATCTAATGCTTATATTAAACCAAATAATAATAGCAAACAGTCATATAACGTTGAAATATAACATTATACGTAAAAAAAATTGCCAGTACCATTGTTATCTTTGATAAACTCCTAATTCTCTCCTCTTTGCCATCTTCCCGGACATTATCTCCGACATTCTCTCCGAAAAAACCCGGCCCAAATAGAAAATGCCTACTGCTCTCCTACTCTTCTTCTATATCGTCCCGACTCAACCGCATAATCCACAAGTTACGCGCAAAAAAGACCGCACGTAGATCTCAGTCTATTAGCTCTCTCAGCCTTTTCCACTCGCGCGCGCGAGAGAGAGAGAGAGAGAGAGTACGAAAGTGGAGAAGCAGCTCACCCGGGCCGAACAAGTATGTCAAAAGAAACGCCTAGTTGGATAAAAAAAACGAATGTGAGTAAGAGAGACAGACGTGCTAGCCACGATGTACAACGTAGGGAGAGCACGAGAGAAAACGGGGGAGGGGAGAATGAGCAAACGAGCCAAGGACGCGCGGGGATAATCGACGGCCCAGGAGGAAGGGAGAAAAGGATTCCCAAGGGATGTACGCACGCACGCACGGGAGAGCCCGGGAGGCTCGTTCGGGAGAAAAAGAACGAGAGAGCTGAAGTTTTCAGAGAGAGAGAGAGAGAGCAAGACAGAGCGAGCTAGAGCCAGATGATAGAAGGGCTGCTTGCTGCTGCTATATATGCTCTCGCTTTCTCGCTCTGATTCGCTTTTTCTTATATGTATATACGCGTGCGTGCGCGTGTACGTGTACTGTACTTCGATTTTGCAGTTTAGGGCGCGGTTCTATTTTTGGCTGCTGATTGTGCCTTTCAGGGCTTATGTTCCTTGGCATTCCGAGGGCATCGATCGTCCCTCGCTCTGTTGTAACGAAGCAAAGAATAAACATGCACGACGAGCCTTGATAATGCTATTATAATACCGTAAGTTTATCACTTTAATCACGATAGGTATATAAGCTATATAGTTCACATAATTCGAATAAGCATTATGGTAGTCCTGCTTTGACATGGAATAAACCCATCAAGATTGATTAATTATTCATCGACATCAGTTAAGATAATGAGAATAAAAAAAAACGCATGCAATTTATTTGATATATATTTCTTTTTTATTTCAAATGGCAAAAGTAATTATTGTACTTTCGAGTTGAAATAATTCATATCATTTATTTACGCCACCGTATCTTACAACGTGTAAAAAGTCAGTGTTGACAATAATAATTTTTTCCCACTGAACTAATCTTCATTTTACGCAGATTAGTTAATTATTTATGTATATTAATGGCATGTACAGGATTAACGAAACTGTAGCTTATAAATTGAATATACAGATACAACTCTGTACATTATTCAAGCTAGAACATCTCTCCCTTTTCTGAGTATATTCAAAGGTCTAATAATACGATACATTTTTTATTAACTTACGGCACACGGAAGGTATGAAGTAGTGTTTTTATTCTCACCTGTAACATAAAAAGAAAATGACTATTAGTTAATGGCGATAATCAACAATATAAAGGAAGAATTTAATAATCGAGCTAAATTTAAAATTATACATTATCTGTAAAATCTTCGCAAATAAAATATTATAATCTGCATCGAGAAGAATAATAATGTGAATAATCACAATAAACAGCAAAATATTTGTCAATTCCATTACCGTTAATTTCTGAGCGACATAAAACTTTATTACCTAGTAGCAATCTGAACGGACAAACAATAAGCACAAAAGGGCAATTAACGCCTTTTTTCTACGCCGTTAACGACTTCTTTCGAGCATTAATTAACATAAGTTCGCGTCTACGTCACTGCGTTACAAAAGCGCAGGAGAAAGAAATAAGGCACGCATCAGCAAATGAGAATTAGCCAGAGCCAAGGTCAAGGATTGCCTTGGTTAAACACCGACGTAAAAAAGCTCCATCAAACGCAGCGAGGCACGCACGCACGCGTTCGTTCAGGCGAAGGTGAAGCGCGCCGCATGCCTCTTTAATTTTCCCTTCATATATATGTATGTATACGCGTGACGAGCAATTACAAAAATAGCCCTGCGACAGAGGAAGAAGAAAAAGGGAGACAGAGAAAAATCGTTATAGTAGAAAAGCGTCGGTCAGCAAACGCCTATAAAGCGTCACCGCGCGAGGCCCACTGGTGCAACCAGATGTCCCTAATGCGTGATTTTCCCTCCTGCGCCGTACGCGAGAAAGAACGACGTACGCGAAGGAAGGAACTAAAGTCCCATTAATCACGTTTACCTTACTCCTTCCTCAGCTCGCTTGCGCACGCGACGCCGACAAAGAAGCCTAAAACGAAAGCATGGCGCCGCATGAGCTTAGCAGTTATAGTCAACAGCAGCCCTTGCCATCGCGATTATTATAATTATTCTCGCGCGTATCAGTCTTGATCTCTCTCGCGTTTGGCGCCTCGAGGACGGCTGCGCGCGTGACGCGTGGGCAAGTGGATGAGGTTCGCGTGGGGTCAGCCGGGGGGATGCATGTATACTACGTAATATGGATTTCCAAGCCACGCGTGGCGAGGTTGAATGCTTGTTGCCTCGCGCAAGAGTATGTGTGTGTGTGAGAGAGAGAGAGAGAGAGAGAGAGAGAGAGAGAGAGAGAAAGAGGGGACTTGAACACGCACGCGCGCTGAAAAGGCGCCGCGAGGGAACACGTTTGTGTAGGTGTAAGAGCGAGACTCGAGTGCCAGTGCAGAGTTGCCTGTGAGAGAGAAGTTTGCACTGATTCTCGACTGCTCGAGAGCGCACAGATGGTATATGTATATATATACATATATATATATATATATATGTGTGTGTGTGTGCGTGTGGGTTATAGTTGTGTGCAGGTGCGAGTAGCTTTGTTTTCAGAGGACGACTGGGAGGGGCTGCTTTTTCAGAATTCATCTACTTCTCTGCCAGCGTGACCTAAATGTTTGTTGTTTTTTCCGAGCTGTTTATTTAACAATTTCAAAAGTCTATATGAATGGACTAGATGCTGATAAAGTTTTGTGATTTTACAGAAAAAATGCTGTAGTTAAATATGAAACAAAATATTCATTCAAAAATACTTTCTCCAAGAATATGATAGAACGCATCTATGCAGAATTGTAGTTCTTAGACCTATACATAATATTATGAAATCAGTCACAGGCAATGATAATTATTCTCCTTTTTTGAACTTTTATTTATTTAAAATTTAAATACTGTACTAACCAATAGCATAATTAACATATTTCGATTGTAGCTATTTTAAAGACAAATATCGAAAGCATTAATAAAGTTAAAAACGAATAATTGATTTTCATTACGGTAACTGGTTCATGCGACTGAGCTGCAAATAGAATGTATTTTTTCTTGGTTTACTCTGTACTACTAAAAGTGTATAATCATAAATAAAATATCTGCTACGATTTATAATTACATTAAATGTCTAAAATTATTTATAAAATCGTAGCTTTATACATTATTACAGCGAAATAACATTCCACTGTTGAACTGCGCTAGATTCTTCTTTAATATCATACTTCTGTAATGCACTCACTTTGTAAACACAAACAATTGTATTTTAGTTTGACCCTGTTAATACATAGATAAACTCTTAAAATGGAAAATACAAAACATTATTTCTAACTTTACAATGCTAACTGTTGTTTTGGTAAAAACGTTACCAAAGTTAAACTTTGAAACAGAACTAATCTTTCTATAATACACCAATTCTCTGAAAAGTGAAACATGATGGAACTATCTGCAATTCATGAACTCTAAATGAGCATGAAATTCATTTCAAATAGGATGTTTACAATTTAAAAAAAAATGTAATAAAGTAAACCAGAATCACTCTTATTTACAGATTAATTTATACAAATATTATATCTAATTTCCGAAAATGTATTTTATCGATTTCTACTCCGTGAACAAAACTCAAACGAGAGAATACCATAAATCACGAGAAATAACAGTTATTTGTCATTTGGTATGAATCTTATAATAGATTATGAGACTTCTACATCCAAATCGATCAGTCAGCGACATATTAAAATGTACTAAATCCAACGAGCATATTAAGACCTGTACAGTGACAAATTCCCCACCCCTTACACCATCACAAAACATCAGCCCTAGACCTAACCACATCTTCGATCAAAATCAAGCCGTCGATGCGACACGCGACGACTCACGTATACTATACAACACGATCCCCTCACCCACCCCTAAGGAAATACGTCATTACTGTATAATCTTGCATCAGCTATCCACGTGACGTATACGCGTGAATTGTCGCTTACTCGTAATTCGAGATCCGATTATCGGTGGTTGCATGCGCGCATCGATCGACTGTACGATTTTCGGGGAGAGAGAGAGATAGAGCGAGACCGAGGCCATCTATTTTTGAATTGTTTCGCCGATTTATGCGCACCGCCAACGGCAGGCGGTCGTCCGACGCGCGTATGTTTACAACGATCGCGAACGCGCGACTGAGCTTTCGCCTCGACTGCGGAGCTAAGCGGAGATGCTGGAATTCGTTTTCGGGGGCATTAGTTTTCGAGGTGGACTCTGGAAAATAAGAATAAGAGAATTTCTTTTGGACTTGATGAATTTTGAAGGTAGTTCGATAATTTAAGTAGCGATTTATATTAGCGTATGTATAGTATATGTATATGGAAGTTGCAAACATTAGAATTATCATACATATGGAACCGACCTTGTCATTAGTTATCCTTTATTATAAATTATAGTTAAAACTTGTTATTATCTACTGCTTTAGTATTACAAATCAACAAATTATTTTTGACCAATTACTATTCACAGTATTTCAATCGATTTTATAGTTTATTAATATATAACAAAGTTTCCTGATTATTCATAACAAAGACAATATGTATCAGGAAATACACAACGTAATTTAATCAATTGTTTTTTCAATCAGTTATACATTTCTGATGAATTCAAATGCTAATTATATTGTAAAATAGAACATTAATCATTCTAACAATTTACATTACAAAGAATATGAAGTAAAACAAATAATGAGATTTTGTTTACATTTATTTGATTAATTAATTGTAATAGTCGAAAGACTTTGTTATTTTATTTTTGAGAACCAAGTGCATAGAACCGTCAAGTTATTATAACTTTCAATAAAATGTATTTCGAAACAGCAACAGCAAATATCGGGTGTAAATCATTTAAAATGTACTCTATAATAATTGTTCTTTAAAGAAACAGCCTATAGGTAGAATATTTCCGCACTTTCGAGCTTACACAAGGCCCCAGGGCACTGTTCTCCATTCGCCCTATGCGCTGCACGTCCGCCATCAACTTTCCCGTAATTATCGGAAAACCCTCTCTCTCTCTCTCTCTCTCTCTCTCTCTCTCTCTCCTCGCTCTCTTCCCCCTCGTCGTCTCTGCGGAAAAAGTTGGAGCGGCACTTGGCGCTTTACAGAGCGCCGCGCCGTTTTGATTTGCCGAACACTCGCGCGCTCACATGCATTATAAAGCGTAACGAGATTGCGGCCCCCGCACTCGCGCCAGTCAAGAGACGTGCATTCAACTTTCATGTGCCCGCGTACCTGTACATTGACGTGTATATGTGTGTGTGTGTGTGTGTCTACGCGTACTCGGCTGGTAGCGAATCGATTGTGTCTGAAAATTTCAGGCGCGATCGATATCTCATGCGAGCGCGCGCGCGCGTGTGTGAACGTCCGAAGGGCGCGAGAGGCTTAAACAGCCGATGACGACTTTGACGTGGCCCGGGGAAAAAGTAGTATAGCAAACTCAGAGAGTTATTTATAGGGTTCGTTTGTGTGTATGTGTGTGTGTGTATATGTACACGAGAACCGCGCGTGTCCGGCTTGGGGTGCGGGGGGGGGGGGAGCCTACTTTTCGAAATGTAACGCGTCGCGGTCTCGCAACCGATTATAGGACACGTCGTGATGCTATATAGCATGAGGGCTTGACCAAGGATGAGTAAAAATAGGATATACAGGGCTTTTATCACTGCGCGTCGCGTGACGGGTTTCCTTTCTTCGCGAATCCTGCTTTGCCAAGCTTTTTAATAGCAGGATAAATCAATTCGTCTTATGAGCATACTTGAAAGGGAAATAATTTATTGTTTTTATTCTCCATATAATAATGGTATTATTGTACATTGCAATATATGCAGTGTTTTTATCAATTTCATAAGAATTTGGTATTTTATATTTCGAATATGCAAAAACAACAGTAAATCGTAGCTAGGAATAACAGTAAATCAAAACTTTACTTTCTTTGAATTCGCTTCTTTTCCAAACTTTTAAATTGAAGTGCTTCCGAATTATGACAATGCTTTCAGATGTAGAACTTCAGGATTCTTAATATACTTAAGTTCTTTTACATTTTTTTTTAAATTAGAATCTTGATAGTTTGCAGATTAAAGAATGTTTGAAATTTTTCAAAATGTTAGTCATAAAATGAGATAAGTAAAATGCGTATACGTGACAAATAGCGTTAACTTTTATTAAAGATATAAAACCATAAAACATCTATAAAAATTCTTTGAACATAACCTTCATTTTTTCAATAAATTTTAAAGGGCGCTATCGAACAGCCACACTAATTATTGATCGCCTATAAAAATGCAAAAAATGCATGAAGCCCAGATACATTTATGTATGAGGCGTTGCAGTTTATCAAGAAGTGCTTTAAAAATAGTTATGTCGGCAATGCAAAATCAAAAATAAGATTGCATTGGATTTGAAGATAATTTCTGCGCAATACCAACTTTTTAACAACTTACAAAACTCTATGAAGAGTCCATATTATATTATATAGTATATTGAAACATATATTTTAATTTTTTCGAATCATGAAATATATCAAAATACAAAATAATTATTTCTTATTGAAAACATTAAATTAATATCGTATAAAAATATGGAAAATCGTTAAAAATAAAAAAATACACAAGATATCTTTAATAAAAAAAAGTTGAAAAACTGGAATTTTTCAAATTATGCTTCAGACTAAACGTTTAAAATAAAATGTAAATTACCTGGATCTACTACGTGAATCTCATAAATATACGAGAAACCTCTATTCTTCGTGCAATCGTAAGAAATTTATTTCAATCACGTCTAGGACAAAGTGTTACTAAGAAAAATTTCTGTATATTAGCGTAAATTCAATTAATTCACGAAGTTGTAGCATTATTACTCAACTTTCGTTAAAATTCATTCCGAATTCTGTGTTCTGGTGTGAAAATATAAAAATCACATTTTATGAAAAACAATGAAAGACTTTGCTCTTTAATCTCCTAATTAGCAATAAGAAGGTTATGCATTTCTATCAAATCTACTTTATCACTTTATTAATTAAATTTTAATTTTTTTCTCAACGACACTAGAAAGATTGTATGTAGATGAACTAGAATAGTCTACTATTTTACTTTTAAAGCCATAATGTATATTATTTGGCATTTATTTAGAAGGAAAACTAAAACATTTTTATTCTGATAATGTTCAATAAAAACATGTGTCAAATTACTTGCTAAAATATCTTCCAAAAAAACTAAACGCTTATCTAACTTTTTCTGGCGTGGATCTTTCAATGTTGCTTCGCCATTTACCAGCAGCTCCAGTAAAACTTTTGCAATGTAATTTAAATAATTAGAACGCAAATTTATTACACTCTCCGCGAACTTTCATTATAATCCTCCAACATGTACCTTTATGCAAAATTTTTCTTGTTACTACACTAGTCGTTTTAAAACTTTTTAAAATGAACTTTTATCATCTTACAAGAATTAAAATCACGTACAAAACCGCTGGTATTTCAAGTTTGAAATTTCTCTACTACTCAAACCACTCTTCGTCACTTGAATTGAAAGTTTCGGATCGACTAAATCGGCGTAAAGTACGAAATTCTTCACAACTCTCTTACAGCTCAAAAAGCTTGGGGAAATTCGATTTCCACTAGCGGCTTACCTTTCGAGCGAGATCCGCTCAGCGATAGTGCCGAAAAAAACTATGCACGAAAAAAGCGGATATTTGGAAAAATGAGTCTGTGCTCCCGGCAAAATTCCCGGACACAAGCCAGGTGGGCGCACGTTGGCGCCAGCAATTGTTTTGCCATTTCGCCACTATACCAAGCGAGTAAAAAATCGCACGTTTCCCCTTCACAACAGTCAACAGGCTGAGTCACATTTGTATGGAGATTTTATGGACTGCCACGCGCGTGAATACGCGTTGTCTATTTGTCTGTCCGCGACGCTTCGCGTGCTTAAATACACGTATGCGAGCATGTGTGAACATTTGTGGTTTCGAGACGTCGTGCACTTTAATCCGAAAATGTAACGCGCTGTCAGCAGGTGATGTAAGATGGTCGTTTTGAAAGGAAGTTTTTTTTTTAGAGAAATAGGTGACACGAAGTTTTTTTTACTTTTTATTAAAGAGTGAAAAAATATATAGATACTGAAATATGATACTTGATTTTACATACATATTATACATTATGACTTTAATAACAATTTTTCTTTCGCTTATTAAAACGACTTTACTATTGCTTTTAAATTCAGTTATCGGACTATTTAGCTGTCACTATCAATAGTTTATTACCACTAAATCATGTTTAAGTATGAAGTGTCATTTTTAATTATTTTAAAAGTACGAAGTTTTTATGTTTGTAAAATAGCTGGTGATTATCTTTTCCGTTCGGACAGTGCAATGAATTACTACTCTATCATTATATAAATGAAAGAAAGATTCATACAAATAGTATCTACCTCTACAAAAAAAAACTTTAAATTTATATTAATTAAAGAGTCTTTCTTACTTATTTCAACATTTCAAAAAAATTACATCATAAAAAAACACCTTGCATTTCAGAAACAATTTTCCGTACGAGTATTTTGGAATAACTTACGGGGAAAAAAGCACAATTATTTTAAAATTTAAAATTGAAATGAACATACGAGCTCGAATAAATATTCTATAAATACATTGCGGTTAACAGTCATTGGAGTGTCGAGAATATACACTACTAGTCCAGTAACATTTCATCAAATATTCATCATACCGGCAATAAAACTTTGTTTCCCCAGCATTTTATGCAAACAGCAAATACCGTCTTACACATACAGACACTCAATCTCTCCTCAAGTCTACCCCTTCCTGCACTTGACGCGGAGAAGAAAAAAACCATTCGACAGCCATCAACTGCTAATTTTAAACCACAACAAACTTTGAACATCTCCCTTCCCCCCCTGTTTACATCATCAGTGCGACTACAGACACACTGCACACCTCTTCTCCTCTCGTTTTCTCGCTCCCGCGCTGAGTCGTATATAGCGCCGCGTGCTGACGTGCCTTCCAGCGCGCGAGACTCGAGAGCGAGAGGGAAAAAAATCCTCGCGCGCTATCGCGCGACGCGAAAACCAGAGCAGCGGCAAGGCCTTTTTTAGAACAGCTATCGTTCGCTCACTCTCACGCGCGCGCGCGCGCGCTCGCAAGAGAGGCAGAAAGAGATGTGCGTACGCGCATCGAGGTTAAGACCCTGACACTCGCGCGCGCGCTGGCGCGAGATGACGATCCGACATCAGAGAGCGGTTTTGCACGCTCTCTCTCTCTCTCTCTCGTTCGCTCTGTACTTCGGGCTTTGTCATTTTCCTTTTTTGCGCGTTGCACGAGCTTCGGCTTAGGCCGTTGATTATGGACGACCGACGACTTTTTCTTTTAATTGCTCGAGTACTTTTTTTCTTTTTTTTAATGATGATTGTGAGCGAGCAGAGATTAGATAGAAGCTTTTTTTTTAATGAATACTAAAGCATAATTAAATTTTATTTTGCGTTTTAAATAGTAGACCGGAGGTGTGAGAGATTTGTTTTATCACTGCGTATCTGCGTTATTGTGTTTGATAAAAAAAAACGAGAAAACAAAAATAAACATAAGTGAGATAAGAGATTTAAACAGGAAGAATGTTTTATGTGCGTATAAAGTAATGGTAACTCTTAAATTTTAATAGTTCGTAAAAATTAAATAGAGATAATGCCTAGAAAAAACAGTGATAATTTCATAAAAAACTCGAATTGCAAAGTCGAATGGAGACATTCGACTTTAATCTCCGCAATTCTCTTTTTCCATTGAAACGAATCACGTTAATTTAATCCACAATAATTGGGATGATGTTGCAATGTTGGCTAGAGTATATGGTGCATTAAGCGAACTATAAACAGCGGTTCAGTAATTGAACAATAATAATAATATGTAGTACCAACTATTTCTTTAAAATACACTGAGAAAAAAAAACAGTCAAAACAACGGCCCGCGCCATCAATTTCGGACAATAGCTTTTTCTGTTAATTTA
>JAWWEQ010000055.1:25407465-25482002 GCA_035583055.1 Torymus tubicola
CCCCCCCCCCCCCCCCCCCCCCCCCCCCCCCCCCCCCCCCCCCCCCCCCCAGCAGCAACGATTTTGGGGAAGAGAAAAAACTTGGGTCGCAGTTGTTTTCCCTCTCTCACACACTTTGCCCATTCCCCGTTCTCCTGATGATATCGAAATTGCGATGTAATAATCTGGCCCGTAGCCCCCGGAGGAGCTAATAGGCGAGATTAACTTTCCCTCTCCCGACGAGGAGGAGAGAACGAGGTGGAGGAGAACGACGGCGACGACGTATTAGGGGGCCGATATCTTCCCCAGGCAGTTCTGCGATCGAGCGTGTCGCCGTCGTTCGTATATACTCAGCCCATTCCCGCGTCGCGACACACGGAAAACTTCGATTGCGTCGGGGCTAATCGACGCTGGTCTAATTAAATCTGATGGCTGAAATATCACCGGTTTCTGGCGATTTATCGTTTCAGCTGATTGGAACGAAAACGCTCGATGTTGAGTTTCCTGTTGCGTTTTTGTTTTTTTTTTTAACGGCAGGACCAGTTTTTAATCTATAATTGGTTCATTGATACATACTATGAATATAGAGTTTGATACATGTATAACGTTTACGCATATATTATGTATTTATAGTAATTTTGTAAAATTGATGTTAGTAAATGTCATTTTAGTATGGTAAGACGGATGAAAAACAACGACAAAGTTTACTCCATAATTTAATGTAGAGCGATTTACGATGTGATTGTGAATCTAGTTTCAAGCCAAAGATTCATAGTTATAATTTGAAGACATACTGCAAATCCCCCGAGAAACAATTTCCCGCTCGGTTTCGTCGCAATGAGCCAAGAGCAAATACTCACTAATATATTCTAGTATGACTTTGTAAGTGTCTTTTCAAGTTCACAAATACTTGCCCATGCGTCAGTCTTATTATCTTATTATTTTGAGAATGTTTAATTTTTCTTGTGCTATGTTATTACCTAACGATGGTTGAGAATTAAAATTAATTTCTGGTTGCCAATTTTCATTAGATTTATGTCGGATTAAAAACTAAAGTAAAAGCAGAGGCGGATAATAAAATATCACTTTAAAGTTGCTCTAAAGTATAACAATATGTTTTATTTTTAGGTCTTGAAAAGAAAGACCTAACATATTGTACAAAATCTCAAAAATGTAGAAATAAAATTTCCCACCACTTTTATTTTGAAGAAGTAGCTAAAGTACATAATTTTCTGTTTAAACGGAAGACGAAGTGCACTTCACCTGAAAAATCATCCTCTTAACAAACGTACAATTTCCAATTTAAACTACCGCACAACCTTGTATAGTACAAGCATCATTATACTGACACAGACGCCAATAGTTTCTCGCAGAAAGGGGCACACGTACACCCGTGCGCGTGCGCGTTTTATTTTTGGATTCTTTTTCCGACGTTTTCTCGTAATATAAGGGCAGCACAGCCTCCGGCATTCAAGACCCTCTCTCTCTCTCTCTCTCTCTCTCTCTCTCTCTCTCTCTCTCTCTCTCTCTCTCTCTCTCCCTCTCTCATTTTCTTCTTGGAGAGAGAAACAAGCACCAAGTTTTCGACTTCCGTCCTCTTGCGCGCACGGACTTGGAAGTTTTCAACGGACTGAATGGCCGTGCCACGACGATTCAGCCTTGGAATCTTAAACAAGGTGATTTTCATACATAGAAAATGACCACATGGAAAAAGAAAGGAGAAGCGAAGAAGCGTGAGAAGCTTTATAAGTAAATGTTCAGAAGATAGATGAGTTTTTCCAAATGTTGGTTTGAAAAAAACATCAAAATTAGATTTAAAGTTTTTCGAATTTGCAATTTGAATAGAAAGTATTAATACTTAAAAAAAAATAAACATTCAAGTCTAAAGCAAATACTACTGTCTTATTCTTAGATTATTAAGTAATTTAGCTGTGATTATCTGCAGCTCCATTAATACACATATTAAATAATTTCTTTATGCATTATATAACACAGAATTGAATAAATAAATGCAAGTCTTTTTAGTATTTTATTTAAAGTGCATGAGAAAAAATATTTATAATATATTTTTCATATCGCAACAATTTACAAACACCTTAAAATGGCATATGAAATTGAATACCTAAGGAATTATATGGTGATAACTTCTACTTGATATTCATTGAAAAATTATTATATTTATAAAGAATTTCCTTAGGAAAAGAAAAGATGAAATTGTTGTTTGCGCCGACAATGAAATGTGGTTTTCGTACTAGGTAATCGAAGGCCCTTCGTATACGGTGTAAGATTAGAAGAGCCCCTAAGAAATACATGTTCATTTACTCTCCCTTTGCACACACTTATCTAGATGTACAAGGGCCAAATTGATTGCTTGCTCATTAAGAAATAAAGCCCAGTCACATTAGTTATGCACTGGAGTGCCTATTGACCTTTTTTATTATTCCGACGAAAAAATACGTGAGCAATATATCACGATCCGTATTAATTAACGTAAATCCGGAAAAATACTTTTTTTTCGAATGATACGCAAGTTTTACAGTTGAGTGAGCTTGAAGTTACGATGAAAGCATTTTACTGCCCTTTACCAATTGCCAAGCAATAAAATTTATTGATAATAAAACTTGTCATCTGAACTGAGATAAGAAAACTTGAAGAAGAAATTAAAATAGATCCAATAAATTAAAGTCATTTATTAGAAAAAACATTTATACGGAAAAATCCAATAAACTGAACAAATTTTTAATGCACGATAATAACTTGTAACCGATACTTCTTTTGGGATTATCGGGTATTCTAGTAACCATTATCATTATTATCCACACATATATCAATCCTCTAAAAAGAGTAAAAAAATGTTTTCACTAATAAAAGGTTCAGTATCGTATATCTCTTATTCATGATGGAATTTTGGAAAAGAGAACGAAAAAATTAATTGCCTAAACGGACAGGGATTGATTCATTTCATCCCTGAGTCCGAGCTAAACGAATGCGCGTATTCGTTATGTGCTCGCATAACGTACGGTAAAACTGCAAACTGATTAAATGGAATGACAGTTGCAAAATGGGGCGCGGCGTTTCCATTGTGGTCTTGCCGAGAGATAAATCAAATGAATGGAACAACTGATGAGAAGCCGATACATAAAAATCGATGCGCCTCTCTCTCTCTTTCTCTTTCTCCCTCTCCAAGCTACGCCAGCGCCATCATATGTCAATAAACTTAGAAGCACAGAGTGCAGTCATGATGCGGCTCAAAGCCGAACTGTAATCACTTAGACATTAGATCCAGCTGGCTGCGCTGTTGCATTCCAGATTCCCTCTGATGGAAATAAAATAGTATGGGCATGCTTGTAAAACTAAATACTCATTATTTCGTTATGTGGAAGTAGTTAGTTTTTATGTTAGTTCATTCTATCACTATTGGGTGGCGTTGAACTCGTATTTCGTACGGTTGCTATTTTGATCTGGGGAAAAAATTTGTCTGTGTAACAGGATATTGTTTAAATTTTTTTACATAGAAATGAATGCGTAAGGAATGACAATAAAATGATCCTCCAATGTTATTTGAATAGCAGAGATTGTGCAGTTACTTTATAACCAGCAAACGTAAATGGATACGTTAGTGTTACGGTTTTCACCAAGTTTTCATGATTGATAAATGTGTGCTAAAATTTTATATTAAAATTTGAGGTTTTGGTGGATCCTAATAAAATTTAGAGCTCTAGTATTCGTTGCTGCTGTACTGAGTGCTATTGTATAATATGCAAAAAACTGAAGTACATACGCAACAATCATCATATTATTTGTTCTATGGCATACTTACTATTTTTTCTAATTTAATTTAGTTTGTATTTATTTTAACAAATAAATCGTTTTCACAGTAGATTAGAAGTAGGAAAAGATGGCAGAATAAACGCATAATAAATATTTACTGTTGCCTTGAAAACCCAGGCTCTTGTCGGTCGAGCTATTTTTTTCTCTGAAAACACGAGAAGACGTAAAATCTACAAAACAGCCGCAAACACTCCGAGACAATTCAGCATGCACTCGACCTCCGAAAAAATGGGGCAAACGTTTTCGACTGCTGGGGCTCGCGCGCGAATCGCCACCGCACGCAAAAGAGATCGGGCACGAGGGAGCGGCCAAAAAAAGCAACAGCTCTCTTTCTCTCTCTCTCTCTCTCTTCCTCTCCTGCACGGCCATCGAAAGAAGAAGCCCTTAGCTTTCATGCGCTCGGTATATATACGTACACAAGAGAGGATAGCCCCGTCCACGAAAGTTTGAGGAAAAGCTCGAGGGGCCCCGCCGCGGCAATTACAGTTTCTTCCATTACCCCCGCAAGCCTAAGCGCGGAATAAGCTCCGGCCTATATTTCTCAGCCGACGGGGCATCTCTGAAAGGAGACCCGGGTACGATGGCCTTAATATCACTTTCAGCAATGCCCGCGCGCGTCCCTCACGAGATAGAGCGCATCAGCGAGAGACAGCCTCACGCGCGCCGGCCGCTACGCGAAGAGAAAAACCGACGGTCATTTATTTGATTTAACCGACTCATGTGTGCGCCCTCCGCCCATTTTCCCTTTTACTTTTTCCCGTGGCTTTTCAACGCGGGTAACTTTTCGCTGCTGTAGGAGGTAGGAGGGCTTACGGAGCGACGCGGACAAATGATGCGTTTTTTAAGCGCAGAGCCGAGCGCGCGGCTTTCTTTTACTGCGAGGTATTGTTTCGCGAGGTAGCTGTTTTCCCACTGAAGGTGAAAAACTGAGCTGGGTAATTAATAAAACAGATAAGGGTTAATTGCTTTGGAGCTTTCTCATGTGTCTTGAGATACTGTGACTGTAATTAGAATGGGATTTTGCCTCTTTTTTGGATTGCTTCAATGGCAAAGGACTAATTAATGTTTTCCCCAATAACGTGTCACGCTAAAGTTGTTATTTAAGTTATTTGGTTAAAATTTCGGTTGCGATCATGAATTTTATAATAAATAAGCAATAGAATAAATACATTTCGCCTAGTAAAGCGCTTAAAGAGACATGAGACGGTGTAAAAGTCGTAATCGAACGCTAACTCGGTTCATGTTTAATGCATTTGCCGAGGCTTTACGTGGCTATCGTGTCAATAATTAAACAGCACACATCGTAACAACACACGCACTTACCATTTTTGCGGGGGAGCTCGGTCCACTTGGTCACCATTGCCATATCGAACTGTGGCTGCACTGCTTCTCGCCCTCCTGCAACATGAAAAATAAATGCACTTCATTGTGGTGTTCAAGCATAGAGGGAGTAGTATCGGGACGAGGGTCATGCTTGTATGGGAGGAAGAAAAGTTTTATAACTTAATTTCACGCCATTTGCACGCTCGGCTACCACTTTGTCGTCGTGGTGGCTCATAACGTGAAAACGCGCACAAGAGAAAGGGCCACTCGCTGCACTAACTCGCACGCGTGTAAATTTCCCTGGCGCCTCTCTCTCACTCTCTCTCTCGTCCACTATCCCCCAACCAGGTTGGCCTTCGAGAGGAAAAGGGTCGGAATCCTCCTCTCGTCGTCGGAATTTATGCGCCGTACGGGTGATACGTCTCACTTTCGGCCTGATCCCGCTTTATTTATATGTCGGATTATGCAGCGCTTGCCTTTCGCTCTTGTGCGAGGTTAGAGAGAAGAGGTGGCTGGCGAGGAACAAGTGAGACCATAAAACCCATAGCTTCATTTTGATCGGATCGCACAGCGGCGCTCTGACGTACCACTTTTGGTTTATCTTATATTAAAATGACATTTCGGGTGAAACGAATTCATAGAAGGAAAATAATTTTACATATGCTTTAGTTGCGTTGAATTAAAAATTATTTTAATTTTTCTGTGGAAAATCATCAAAAAAAAGGTAATAAGATAATTCTAGAATAAGACATATTTTTTTCATACTTTTGTAAAAGTTAAACTTATTATCTTATGCAAAAAGTTCTATTGAGCTTTACATAATCCAAACGTTATGCCTGGTCATTTCAATGAAAATTAATAAGAATTAACTATATATATGTAGTATATTCTTGCTTTATATGAAAGATGTGACTTTTATTAATAATAGTGTAAAGAAAATGAAAAAATTAATAACTTATACTTAGGCTTATTACTCTTGTAAAAAATAATACTTGGATAAATATTTTACATATGATTTTCATTAAATATTAAAATATCACAAATTTTTCAAGGAGAAATTACCATAAAAATATTTTATCAGTATTACCTTATAATTTATTTTCGAATTCCCAAGAAGATAGAAGTAACACTTCATGCCTTGCATAATTCAACGCAATACCGACGGGCTCTAAATAAACACGCTTCAGAAAAACCATTTGATTTCGCCATTAGCATTTATATCAAAATCTTTAAGAGTATAATGCTATTCGTTATGTCCTACCTGCATCATAATTATATTTTAAATGATACATTCATAATATGCTAAATTCTGTATCTAAATAATATTACTTTTTCAATTAAAAATGCTAAGGCTGACTTGAACAATGGAAATATTATTGGGCAATTGTATGCATATTGCAAATTCAAATAAATTACGTATTGTTAAAACAACGAAAAAATTTTTAAGAAAATTATTCTAAAAACCATTCTGTATCAAATTTTCTTTAAAGTTAAAAACGAAACTATTTTTAGAAGTCTGCCAAATTTAATGTATGAAAATACATGGAAGCTCTTTAAATAATTTCCGCTTATTTGACTAACCACTTCCAGAAAAATTCTATAGGAACTGAGCTAATATGCAAAAAAGTTGTGTTGCTCTAATACAAATTTCAAATCAAGATAGAGATTTTTTTCTTCAGGGTTTAAAATGGAAATTTTTAAGTAGTTTTTTTATAGATAATATTGTATACTATTTTTTTAATGCACACTTAAAAAATACTTGGCATGCTAAAAGCAAATATTAAGTTTTACCTATTTAACTAAAATTTACCTTCTTATAGACCCACTTTACACGCCAATATACACTAATATTAAAAGCATCAATCGGTTACCTCAGAAATCCGCTGACAGGTAACATTAAAATTGCATGGCAACATTCATTCTGCAGAAAGTGCAGAAACGCAATCAACTCGCAATTATCAAGCGAGCCTCGCTCGCCGTCTTTTTCTCTTCGTGAGCCATCGCACGAAGGTGTGCATGGGTCAGAAAAAGAGCGACCTGTACAGCAGGTAAGATTGCGCCTTCGTCGGGAGCGGGTACCTACATAGTAAGGGGGTCAGCCCCGGGGGCAGCGAGCTGCCGGCTCCCCTGGTCAATGCACCTTCTAATAACAACTGACGTGCCTCCATACTTCACTATACCGACCAACCATGCGCACGCCAACCCGAACGCTTGTGCAGGGGAGGCACAGGCATAATCGGCCTGTATCAATCTTCGTGTTAATAGCCGCGTGTACCGACCGACCGACGAAGGAGCTTGCTCATGCTCCTTGTCTTTCTCCTTCTCGCGGCAGTTAGCGATGAAAAAGCTGAGATAAAGAAGTTATAATAACGGCTTATCAACGCCTTAAGAGGTTTGGAAGGCATTATGCGGGAACACGAGTGCCAGTCCGCCAGTGCAGGGCCGCTTACTCGTGTGGACACTTTGAAGCTGTTTTAAATCGCTCACGATGCTCAATTAAGCTCCTATTATCCCACTTTTATTTTGGACACGCCTGGTTGGACTTTGGTAGGATTCCCCTGCATTGATGGAAATTTACGAGATGATCTTTGTTACGGTTAAATGGTGCTTTTTATTGAATGTAGCTTTAACTCTAAATAGGTTGTCGATGATTTCATTTACTTCATGGTAATGGATAAATTAATATAGTCATATGTGTTCTATGTAGTTGCAGTTGATGATATGGATTGAAAGAAACATAAATCTGAGAAAAAGAACATTGGTTTTCCAGCAATCTAACGCTGAAGAATAAAAGTTGTAATAGAATAATTTAAAAGCTTAGGTATTCATATTGTGTTGTACTTATTCAATTAATTACCATGAGATTATTATTATATCTGCAAATAACTTAGCAGTGATTTTGTAATATTCTAAGATTTTAATATCCGATATACTGATTATACACATGTACAAATAATCGATGCCACAATAAGCGATAGGTGCCATAACATTATACTTTGTCCAGCCTATGTATAGCCCTAATCAGGTACCTTTGTTCTAGTGCAAAGTTAATTATATCTTGAATCAGTCAACAGACTTAAATAATTAAACGTCTGGACGCCTCAGTCGAAATTCCACGCAACTGCAAAGTCGTTAATGCGGATTAGTTGGCACGTGTACTTTCTTAATAAGTCGTTGTAAACTCCGCTCACACTGTATTAGACGGGTGTATAAAGTGAGAGAGAGTGAGAGGAGCCTGTAACCCCTGGCTATGCCTTCTACCGCTGCCACCTACGTCGTTTCGCGGGCAAATGGCCGGGAGCATAATTGTCGGATATTAGATTAAAATGCAAATTGACACCAGCAGCAGTAGCAGTACTGCAGCGTCGGCTCGACCTGGACTTGTCTCTTCTTCTCCTTTTGCTTATCCTCAGGACTCCCGGCAGTGGCTAGTTGCTGTGTACGCCCGCCTGAACCCTTCCAATTTGCATGTTTCGGATTTCATATAAATCCAGTTACCAAGGCATTCTACGCTTTTTCAACTACCTCGCCCCGATTCCCTTCCCGCGTAATTAGCATTTACACAGCAATACCCACTGGAGACACATTACTTTTGACTTACTCACCATGTCAGACACGAGTTCTCAATAATTATTTCACGTGCTAAAAATATTACTTTTTAATAATAAAATAAAATAATAATAAAAAATACGGTAACTTAATATTACTTTTAATATTAAGTTACCGTACGAAATATTAAGACATAGAGTCTGTGGCTCCGAGGCATAACGACATAAGTCCACTTTTCAAGTTTCCGAGAAAAATAGGTTTTAATGTTCAAACTTATATGTAAGATTGGAAGAAAGAAAATAGGGCGCGATATTGTACTAATCAATTGACACATTCAAAACACATATTTACACAGTTTTTTTTTAATAAACAATAATAAATTTCACACTTTACAGACGGGACAAACACCACTTATACAACAGATTTATATTGTCATGATTTATATTGTCCACATTGGATCCAATCACATTTCGACCCCTTTTTATTATAAAAACTGATTCTACAATATGAACAAAAATCATCGAAAAAGAAAATTCTAACATTTTTTAATGATCGAAATTAAAAATGTTTGACAGAGTATTGAAGAAAGATAAATAGTAATGTTTTGAAATTTTTAGAAACTAAAGGAAAGATATTTTCTTTAGATCATAAAAGTAAATATAATATTGTTAAACCCTTTGAAGAGGCTGATACTAAAAAAAGTTTCAAAGTAAAAGGAGAAAACGTGGATAATAACTGCTTTAGTGTCACTCTGATGATAATCAATTCCGTCTTGTACACATTCCTCTCTCGTCGTTTCCCGTGCCGCAATCGATTGATATTCTCACGCGATATGTTGATATTGTACACAACATAACCGAATCTCGATAAAGCCATATTCTTTCAATATAGACGTCAACAACACTAACCTTTCGATGTCTTCGCGAAAATCATAACAACAAATATCTAACACAAAATCTTGTGATAGCACTGTTAAACAAACTGTATTTGTCAAGGGGAAATGGGAAAAGCTATACAGAGACGCCTTGTTTCACTGCCGCGGTACGGACGTGCTAGAATGTTGCACTACTGTTATGCGCGCGGGCATGAATTTATGTTTACGAGGTCCATTTATCGTTCGTTATTAATCTCTAATGCGATGATTATAAATCTCGCGTCGTTCGCTCGGGGCGGTGTTACGGCTTTATGGAAGTTTTTCGCATTAGTTGCTGGAGCTATCTTGAGTTTAGTTTACTTTAATCTGCTGCTGCGAGACAGTATTAAAGAGCAGAAATAATTTATCGCTCTTAAATAACTATGTTATAAAGGTATATTAATATTATTTTTATTAATAATAATGTAGATGAAAAATAGATTTTGATTTAAAAAGACAAAATGTTTCAACAATGCGATCATCGCTACGCGTAATAACAGCATATTATTTTAGACACTGGGCAAACCGGCGTGTCGCAAAAACTCTTACTACCCTTTAAATGGAGACATCAAGCAAATCGTTTCCTCAGAAAAAAGATGTAGAAGTAAGGGACGAAAGCAGTGGAGTAAAAAGGTCCGGCGTTACGAGAGCGAATTTTCTAGTTAATTACACGCGTGAACTGGATTTCTGGTCACTCAGATAAACCACTGTTATACAAGTAATTAATATCCCCAGGAACTTTACAATATATCTTCCATTATAATCTATACTTTAAGCAAAATTTTTTAATAACTGAACAAATGAATTTAGTTCTAAAAATTTTTATGGATTAAAATTTATATTGTTCTAAATACCTTTGCAACCATATTCTGATTTCGTTATCCATTATAAGTGTGAATCCCCTTTTATTATTTTTATTTTGTTTAACCTTTCGACGTCGTGGAACTGAAAGTTTCAAATTAGAATGTATAATCCAACCGTTTAACGTTGATGTGATAAAATAACAGAGTAGCCTATGCAGCTTAAAAAAAAGTCCGACTACAAATTGCGCTAGAGGAGGAATGTATGTTTAAATTACGTTCTTTTAATTAAGTTCGAAAATCGATTCGGAAATGTCACGCGCCTTGTCCTTTATAGACGTCACTACGAGCGCTACTATGAAGGGTGCTAGCATCTATTTTCCCGTCGACCGTGAGTCTGTCTAATGCGCGCACGTTAATCAGTTGATTAGTCGCTAATTACGATTAATCCACAGTCTTGTCCATTGTTACGCGCTCGTGTTATCAGCTGCGTTACCGCGGAAAAGGAAAAGAAGCGATGCAGAAGGAATAACGATGATGAATAGAATGTGTTTAGGTCAACAACGACACAGCCGCCGCAATTGATCTAACATTTCTGGGCTGCGGGCGTGCGTTTTCACCCTCTTTCTAAAGAGAGACAAAGACATGCGCAAGCATTACTTATACAGTGCCAAATTTTTGGAGAAAATTAAGGCGACACTGTTATTAGTAACGAACAAGAATAAGAGATATTTGCCGAGAAAATGACTGCTTATATTGTAGGTATTGCCCATATCATTCAAAATAACACACAGAAAGAATTTTTGCACAGAAAATTATGGTGAAATTCGTAGAAAAATTACCAGACAGACCACAAAAGCGAGTTTGATGCTGTTGGTAGGTAGAATAAAATAAATTTTAAAACTTTTAAGCTCATTTTTCTCCCATATTTTAGTTTGTGTTATATTTTAGGACATTTAGCGCAGCCTAAATTTTCTTACTGTCAAATTATCTTCAACTGAAAAAAGCTCGGGTACTTCAAAATTAAAATTAGTCTTGCTAAAAGCTGAATAAAAGATATGACTAATTTTAATTTATAATTTAATAATTTACATGTCATATATTTTCTCATGTTTTAGCTAGTGAACATCTAAATAAACTTTCCATAAAGTGAATCCAGAGAAATGTATGTTAACCGAATTAAGGATATGGTAAAATTACTTCAAATTATCTTATAAAAATTATAAATTTATACGACTCGTAGTACAAGTATAAAAACTTCGGTCAAGCACGAAAAAAAAATCAATTTTCTTTATAACTCTTAGCACTTGAAAACTTTTTTTATGTATTTAAAAGAATTATTAACAAGAACTTTCGTCATCCAATTCTAGTAGTTCAAAAGTTCAATAAGATATTTTTTGCTCTTATTGTACAAGGTGCTTGAAGCGTAAGAAATCCGCAATGCGGAAAAACGCCAAAGATAAATAAGAGACCATCAAAGTCGTAGAAACAAACCTTCTTTTATTTTTAATAACATTATATATCGACATGAAATCTATGTGTTAATTAAGAATCTATTTAATTTTGAGTGTTGGTATTTCCTTCAGAAATAAAATATATTTGCACAAAACATTATAGTCAAACAGTTTTCAAGCTTGTTGCTGGTCTTAAAAATATCTAGTCTGATACTCTGAATTCTGAAGGATTTAATGCAAAAAGATAGCTATAATTTTATTGTATAATTATTAATAGTGGCCGGTAGATATGAAAATTGCATAGAAAATATTATCAATAGATGTAATTTAAAAAATTATACTTTCTAAGGAAATATATTAGTCAATAAATTGAGACATTAAATAGAAACATTTTTTTACACACTCAATACAATGTAAACAAGATGCGACGTAGAAACACTCATGCTCTAACCCTGAACCTAATGAGCAAAGTATATACATTACAGATTAATAATTGATTGGTAAAGTAGAACGTCAATGAAGACTTAGTACGTGACAATACTTTTGAACTACAAATAAACTTAGGATTTCTAATTTGATAAATTTTTAATGTGGTGTTTGCCAAAAATAAAACTTTGAATCGTAACAGATAAGAGATCTAATAATCTCGAAGTAAATGAAATTAAATAAAACTAACTTTAGATAGGTAGCCAAAAATCCATTACTTTTAAAAAATATGAAGCATTCGTGTCGTTAGAAATTGGCCCGGTCTTGCCACGCAGCGTTTCCCTCCATTTTACAGTTATATTTTACCCAAGAGACACTTTCTATCTACATAATTCTATGATTTTTTAAATGTATATAGTGCATGAGAATGTGACTATGAAAAATGTGATTAAAAAAGCTCATAATTTTAGATAGAATGATACTATTTTAATACGTTGATTTTATAAATATTTGAAGACGTGCATATATAATACATATATAACAAAATTAAAAAGTAGGTGGATGAAGAGAAGATGTGTTCATTATGAAAAGTTATAAAGTAATAATATTTAAGTTTATAGATACGTTTGTTGAAGTTACTAATTTGCATTTCTCATTACTTGTCTATGAAATCAATTTTTAATATCCGTGGAGATTGTTTTATATCAAACCAATAGCCTAAAAAAATTATTAAAAAATATTCCCTTTTTTTAAACGATTTTAATGGTGCTACTTTTACTATTTTATGGGCCCTACCCCAATCAGTTTTAGATCCATGCTGTCTCTACGTAATGAAAGCATATTTTCAAGTTTTGCATTAATTATCGTAATGGTTAAATAAGATGTTACAACACAGTCCAAAGAAAGCCAGCAATATCATCATTATCAATACCATCAACAGCGAAAAGGGGATAACTCTGCTGAGTGATAAGAAAGGGCTCCAAAGCTTTTCTTCTGCCATGTTAAGAAACTAAAAAGAGATTGATAATATAAAACTAGATTATGCAAAAAGTACAAATGCAAAAAAAGAAGTGCAATCGAACCGAAGGAGGAAACATGGCGCGAGAATGAAATGAAGGCGAGTATACCGTTCTTCGTGAGAGTTGAGATGAAAGAGGGCCAAGTCCCCTCGGACGTTTTAGGGGTGGAATAGCAGTAGCGTCCTTCGCCACTCTTTCTCTCTCTCTCTCTTTCTCTCTTTCCATCTCCCCCCTCTCTTCCCAGCCAATTCAATTGCGAGGAAAGGATAAGGAGGCTCGCGTCTCTCTCGGTCGGCTCCTTTAAATGGAAATCCTCCCAGCGTATTAGCATGCTCGGGGGATCCAGCGCTCTCTTTGTCTGCGCGGACGATTTTATGGGAATCAGACTCAAAGGAGATTTCACGCAGCAACTCTAGAAATAATTTATAAAAATGTGTCTGCAGTAGATGGAGATGTTACATTTGCTAAAAAAAACAATGATAATCTTCAATGGGTACGCACATACGGCAGGATTATTTTTCGTTGTTACTTTCTGTTTTGAAATCAATTATATCAGCTTAATATCCCAAAATTTTATAAGAATAATATACTATATAATCAATATTCTGTTAAACCTGCACTAAACGTGCACTATTTTATTTCTTTTAATTAATTTTTACTAACCAGTTTTGCTAACTACTTTCTACGCCGTTTTTTCATCTTCATTCAGTTACCATTCATAGTATACACAACGAGGCTTTTATACGCACTGGTATGCGGCTTAATTTTACGGGTTAAACTGACAAATTACAATAACAAATGTAGAATGAGTGCTTTATCTCGCCCGATGACAGAGAACTTTCAGCGGGGTCAATTAAAAGTCCATGAATATTTTACAAATTGAACGAGCGCTTTACGAGTACGACATATCGGTATAGCTGTCTAACAAGTCGTATCATCAAAAAATCAACATTACAAGAACGGTTCTAAAATAAACGAGCGCTTCGTCATCGCTAATTATAACCAAGCTTTCAGACATCATTAATAGTATAAATCTAGAATATCACAAGTAATTATAAACCTGGATTCGGTACTCTTTGTATATTGCTTTGGAGAAAGAATTAAATTATTACAAAGCATATCAGAAAAAATGTGTGTGATCCTGTTAAAAATCAACATTAGTCGTCATTTCCATTATAAGCAAAAATAAGCATACCATTTTTCAGATTTTTCGGATACGCTATTGTATTTGCAATATCATTATATCCAGTATCGCGCAATCCTTTTGCAATTCCCAACCCCATCAACGTCATCGTCGTTGTCGTAGACGAAATAAAGGCGAGCTGCTGTCCGCGGTAGCGCGAAATTGCACGCGTCTCACAATAAAATCCCGGGTCGCAGCTCAAACGGAAAGCGAGCTGCGGGGAAAGCAAGAGAAGGAAGCCCCTCCGGCTTCTCCATGCTCGCGCGGCTGCGGTATCGTGCATCAAAAGAGCGAGTGGCAGTCGGCCAAACGTAGCTGCTGCTCCGCATTGGTCAGCAACGCGCGCCGTTACACGCTTGCTGCCCTCGCCCAAAATTATTACCCCCGTGATGCGCCCAGTACCACCGCCGCGACCGGTAGTATATGCTGTGGCAAGGCTTTATATTCTGTTCTGCAGAGGCAGAGAGGAAGACTGGTCTGGAATACTGCTGCTGCGAGAGATGTATCAGGATCTCGCGGACTCAGCGGCTCTGACGGAGGAGATTCCGTTCTGATTTGCCTGCTAGGTCGATTTATATAGAATAACTCGCGGTTCTGCTGGACGATGTTATTTTGTGCTTTTCGTTGTTGTTTTCGGGGTTGTAAAACAATGATTCAGTTCATCGTTAGGCCTTAGTTGCGAATTGAAAGTTAACATTGGTAAAAAGAACTAAATCAGAGTTGTGAATTGATTGTCAAAGTCTAATTGAATAAAGTTGGATTACTTGAATAGTAAAAATGACTGGATTAAAATGGAATGTTGAGTGAAAAATATCCTATTTATGCAAAAAAGATTTGTGACAATGTGTAAACATGAATGCCATAATGTGAAGTCCGCGCGATAATGTTAAGGAATGCAACGTAGTAGAAAACGAATGCATTGATTAGGAAGCTCAAAGAAAGTTATCCTTGGGAAAGTAGGTCAAAGAACTTGTAGAGATAGATGTTTAATAGTTTGTCCAATGGACAAGAAAGTAAGAAAAGAATGAGTTATAGATGGTTTAATACTATTCATCAGCTTTTCACCACCCATAGAAGAGATTACATGACAATAACAACACATAAAATATGACATTGTGCATTTAATACACAATGTTTCATAGTCTTTCATGACATTTGTATATAACTTTCATAGTATGTGTAACAATTGATCATCTTCTTTGAGAAGATGACTACACGATAAAAGAAAAACCAACGTTATACTTGTTACTTATTCAATTACTTGATAGCGTTTTAAACTCATTCAAAAACAACACCTTACATATATTCCACATTCATTTAAAAAGCTAGAAATTAGAACGCACCAATTCCTCTATTGTACAGATCAGTAACTGCTGAATAAAACAAACCAAAGCGATAGATCATACACTGTAGGCATAAATCTTGATTGCTCTGTCCGTATGACATCCGGTTGCCGAGCCACACCCCCGCCCATTCGAATATGCACGTACCACGTACGTAATGAACTTGCTAGCCGTCGCGTCGCCTGCAGACTCAAACAGCATAATACCTTGCATATTACACATGGCGCTGCTCCTCGCATCCATCGATGCTATACGAAAAGCGCGAGAACCGTCTTTTTTTTATCTCAAACGGACGTTATACAATATTCGATCGGAGCAGCAGCAGGTGACCGACATAAATTTCGCGGCATTATGCGCGCCCGCGCAGAGTCGAGTGCCCTTCGGATTTATTGCTGCTGTTAAGGCTTAAATTATTCCGGGACCTTAATCGTCCGGACGCGCATGGCTCTGCGCTTATACCCAAGCGCCGAAGGACGAAATTAAGCGAGTGCTCGTGACCATTGGACGACGACTCCTTGCCGGCTGTCTGGTGGTTTGGATCCACAAGAACAGAAGAGTGTCCTTTGCTCGCGGAGATCGCGTCATTTGTCATAGTGAGTGATGGTCGCGTCAGTGACTTGATTGAAATTCATTTTGCAGTGGCTGCTTCAAGGAAATTGCACTGAATTCGACGAGATGAAACTTTTATCATTTTTGAATTTTTTTATTTTTAACGACAATTAAAATTTTAAAAACGTGTGAATAGATAAGAAATTCTTTTCGTAAAAATGTTTGGTTAAATTTGGTGATAAATTTTTTAACAAAACCAGCTATACTATCGCAATAGAGAGATGAAACTGAGATGCAAGAGAAAATCCGAGAAAAATGAGCGCAGCTACACCCATAGAATTCAAGACTGACAAATTCGCCTCTCGCGAAACCGAGATAGCACGGAGAGACGCATTTCCGCCAAGTGCTAACAGAAGGAAGAGGAGTACTGACATCGTAATAATAGAACAAGGGAGAGATGAGCGCGCAGGTTGGATGAAATTTCACGCAAAGAATCGGCGGATAAGACGACGGTCGTCACGCGGAAAGTGCGCAAAAACGAAAGCGCGGAACAGAAGACGACGTGTGTTGCGAAATAAGGAAAGAACGTCTCCCATCCGACGGCAATCCGGTAGCGCGTACGCTCAAAGGCGTTTATTGAATTTTTCACTGGTCTACGTGCGACATTGCGCGCACGTGAGAACGAGAGAAAAAAGGATAGAAACAGAGATCCTGACCTAGGGAGTAAGAAAAGAGATACAGGGAGAAAGAGAGTTGCATGACTTATCTTCCCAACGGTTTGCCCATTTCCCATTCCGATGCTAGACCGGGATGCACATGTCGTTCGGGACGGCTGCACGTGAGTTCCTTTGTAAATATTGAATTCGCGACGTTCCTTATAAAGCTTGTTCTTTGCTTTGATTTAACGTCTAGGAAAAGTTATGGTGATCGGTATTAATGCGATATATGTGCAAAATGAAAATCGGTAATGAGTTTACTCGTTCTTTTAACTTGAGTGTATGTGTGCGTGGGTGCGCGCGCGTGTGTGTGTGTCAATTTCATTTATATTTTGAATCTTTAAAAATGTTTTAAAGAAACCCGTGTTCATACACTTGCTAAAACTTTCAACCAAAATTTTCACTTTTTATCCTTTCACTATACAAATTCTTTCTCAAAAAAATTACCTTTTTTTTACTTCAACGTGGTCTAAGTAATTAGTGGTTAATTATTAGGCCCAAAAATCTATCCGAATATATTAAACACCTATCCATCTATCAGAAAAATCGAATTTCGCCATTGCTTTTATGGATCTATGACATTTACGAAAAAAACATGATATGCAAACTAATAAGTGGCTACCGGATAAGCGACTTCTGACAGTGAAAAAGTTGAATTGTTATAGTAAAATATGTTAATCCTCAAGTGCATAAGACGCTCTTACTTCAAGAAAATCCCATAAGAAGTTTCTATTAAAATATTATGTTATACTATAAAAGTGTTAACAGTTAAAGTTGTAAGTTCCTACTAAAAGTAATTATTTATAGAAACAGAATAATAAAAAAGCTCATCATAAGCTGTTAAGTTTATTTAAAATGTTTTCAAAAATAACATACTAACAAGCAATGAAATTCGAACTATTTTTATTAAACTATTTTAAAGTTTATGACTTCTCAGGCGTAAACATATAAATGCAAAAATAGACAGCTACAACTATTTAGAGGCTTCATATATTTGGCCACCGAATTAGTCAAACATTAAATATTTCTAAATGGGTACATTACATTGTTTACATGATGCTGACTGATTTTATTTTTCATGATTTTTATTATTCATATTTTTATCAAATTAATTTTTTATTTAATCATGATGGAAAATTTCGTTTCTTTCTTAGAAAGCGTCGAATACTTATTCAACTGCGTATTTAATAAGCGCAGAGATTAATTACATTAATTACCAAGAGAATCTATATTTCATCATCCACTTTGTTTTATAAATATATTTTTTGCAATAGTTGCTTCTGCCATATGTATATATTTGCAGAACGCCAATTAATAATTTAGCAGCTGAAATTTGCGCCTAAATAGACTCTGCTTTACGAGGTGCGAAAACTCTTCCTTATGCAAATTTATCCCACGCCAGTCTAAACATAGAGTGTTTATTTATAAGCGCAATGAGACGTGTAATGTCCAATTGAATGTTTTTTGGCAAACGACAATAAGCGACGTATATACGCAGGCGCTTGAGCAACGTGACTGCAGCAGCGTCGCGTCTTCTTTATGCACGCGCACTGTATATATAAATATAAGGCTATGTCGTCACGCCGCCGCTCTCTTCTGTCTCGAGTAAGATTGATAGCGTCCACTTATTTATTACTAACGCGATGCAATTCCCTGCAGCCTGTTTTCGGTGAAGTCGCACGTCCTTCGGTAGATCGCGAAAGTAATGAGTCACGTGGGTAAGGAAATTATGATTTATGTGTGCTTTTAGACTAGACGGTGTTCATTCGTTGACTGGAAAATTATTTCTACAAGAATTTTCTAGTTGAGGCGGATGTAATATTCTGATGTTCGCTTCTTCGTAGAGAAAGTCGGCGTGACATAGCAGACACCGATTTTTTTTTAAAAACCATATGTTTGAAAGTTGTTTTCGAACAATAAATTTAAAAAAAAAACCGTTTTCAAAAAAATGTCTGAACCAATAATCAAGTATGTTCTAAATATGTTCACGAACATCTGTGTACATGTGATTTTATTATTCCTAAAAACTAAAATAGGAATCTAAATAATTGAAATATAAAAAAAAGTGATTTCTTATGTACCTTATGTTACATATGACAGAAATGAAGAATAATAACGCTTGCAAAAATGCGCGACGACGAATCTGTTGTTTATATTCTCGCGCTCTACCACTGTCTAAGAAACGTCGACTGAAATTTCCGTGACAATTAATATACTTATCTATTACTTATTAATAATAGTAAAGATGGAACTAAATATAAATTTGTATTTTCGTACGTCAACTTTTCAGCATGTGCACAATTCGTAATTCTTTAAATTCATTTCTCTGATTAAAACATTTAAAAATCGTCACAGCCACTTCGGCTCCTTTACGAGGGAAACAATTACCCAGATGGTATCTTGCGTATTCAGAGCTCGAGAAATCGGCGTCAAAACAGCTGCAGACAGGCGCAATTGGCACGCGATGCGGCCAGACGCTCGCGCACGCCGAGGGAAATCATTAACGTGGTAGATTCACCACAAGCCCGAAGCTCTGCTATTCTCCCCCTCCCTATCTATCTCGCTCACTCCTACACACCTCGTTATCGGCACTGTCCCCAGGATTACCGCGAGCTCTCTGCTTTCCTTGCCGCAAGCTCCCTAATCGGACGTGCTTAAGGTCACATATACACGCGACCCTTTCTTTTCATCTCTTTTCTCGCGTTGCTTTATGTCCCGGATTTTCCCGAAAAACGTTGAGGTAGAGAGGCGCTGAGCGCGCGCTCCAACCTCGCGCTTTTGCAGCGTTCGCTGCGTTTGAACTTCCATTGTACTGGCGTGGATGCTCGCTCGTTCGTTTTTACGGCGTCGTTAAAGTTTGTTCCGCCAGCAAGAAAAATGAACTTTTTTTGAGTGATTTTTGACATTTTGAAGTGCAGACGGTCTTGAGGAAGGGAAAAGGAGAGAGATGATTGTTAGATAGTACACAAATGAAATACGATAATTATTTATAGGTTTTTACCTTTTATTTTAAAAAGATATCCATTATAAGTGTACAATGATAGAGTGTTTTATATAATATCATTATTACTACTTTGGTTTCTAAATAATAATTGCAGTTAAACACCACTTTCAGGGAAATAATTACATACTTCACTTTTTAAATTAAAATTAATAATTTCCAAAAAAGAGCTCTCAAACATTACATAATATTTTTTAGAAAACTTATAAAAATAAATAGAAAAGCAGTATGTAATGCGATCTAAAAGCTGTGCATTAGAATGAAAGTCACATTAATAGAGCATCAGCAAAAGTTCGCTAGCGCTTAACTTTCTGAAACTTAATTTATCATTCCATTTAAATTAATTATCAATTCTAAAACGATATGGGACAAAAATTATGAAAAATTTAAACAAATTTTTGAAGAAATTCAATTGTAAACTTATGTTAATAAGAAATATAGACATTGTTGTTCTGTAAAAAAAGCCCTATAAATCATTTATTTTTTTCGTGATCGTGATGTGTCGGAAAAAAGTGAATTATTTAAATATAATAAAGTATGAGCAGCACATACAGACTGACATTGTATGGTGAAATCCTAAATTATATATACAAAAAAAATGATGAACTCTCTTTTCACATATAAGTTTTGTACTGCATATAAAAACATACAAGTCTCAAATAACCTATATATTTAACTTTCACAGAGGAAATTGTTTGCACCCATTTCCCTGAATTTTAAAGAAGACTTAAACTTCTCTTGCTCGCGACGTAAATCCGATTTTTCAAGCGACTACCCTCAAATTTCACAGCATGTCGACTTTATCAGTATTCATATCCCCCGAAAGACTTCGCGTAGCGGGTACCTACAGAAGTCGCGGCTTCTGGCGAAAAACTTTGTTCCTTCTGTTTGCAGTCTGAAGATATAGTACTATCGATCTTTTTTTATAAAAGCATAAAGTACTTTAATAATTATAAAAAGGTTTTGTATAATGACATTATAAATGCCATTTAATGACACTGTCAACATTTTAATTTAAATAAAAATGTCGCAAAAGAGAATTAGTCAAAAACTCTCAGGTGAAACTTGCAACTATTTAATAATATTATTATAACCTTGTGATTGCATTGTAATTTTTCGTTATCTTATTATACCGATGCAATTATTACTTTGAAATAGTCCATCTTACGTATTTTGTCTTTGGTCTATTACCACCATATTAAACTCGCACTCTTTATTTTTAATCTGGTCTTTCGCTCACATTATAATGAACCACAATAGATAATTGCAATTTTATCTTCGTACTGAAATAAAATTGTAATTCTATCTTAACGTTCATTCAATTGAAAGTGGCGTGAAGAAGTTAACTTAACAAAAGTAAATTTCCTATATTAAGCCCATTGCTAAAAGCAAAAAGCCACAGCTAATGGGATTACGGATGTCATTATTAACACCTTTGATGATCGCTTTTAGCTTCATAATGCAGAGCTGAAACCCGCTTGCAGCCAAAATCCATCCATCGAGTGGCAACTGTGCACCTCTCTCTCTCTCTCTCTCTCTCTCTCTTTCCCTCTCCTTACTGGCACTCGATTACCGCGGTTCGCGTCCCTGGCGTGTAAATTTTCGACTACATCCTCACTCATAACACTAACGCGCGCACGCCACCAGCGCATAACCATAACGCGACAATGTGTGCAGCCACCGCGGTGTATATGTCGAGGTGGGCGGGAAATCGTGCGTCTCTTTCGTTCGCTCTGGCTTCCGAAATTGAAGGCTCGTGTCTCGTTTAATGGGATTACACGTCGGGGGGGTGGCTCTCTCGACACTCGTTTTCCAACGGTCCGACGAGCGAGCGAATATTCGCGGTGGTGCGGCGAACTTGACACAGTTCGTGAAATAGCCGTATTGATATAGGGGATGCGGCCCGAGTGGCTTAGTACTGGCAAGAGCTCGCTACGTTGGCTGACCTATATTCTTAATTCGAATGCTGCATTAAGATACCCCCGGAAGAACAGCGTGTAATTGATTGATCTGGTAAATATATAGGAATTGAAAATCGAAAATTTTAAGTGTAGGTTAGAGCTACTGACGAAATTATCTGCTTGTTTTTCTTACACAAATTTAAAATGCTATTCTGGAATATTTATGCTCTACTATTTTTAATAGAAAATATGTGAAATAGATACCACGAATATTTTGAGATCCACTTCTACTATAAGCGATAACCTTCTCTTAAAAAAGTGATGAATGAAATCTGTTATAACAATAAGACTATTTTGATTGGTTGTTGTAGACTCATTTGAGATGGCACGTGATCATGTTCGCTTTGATATACTATTTTTTTATACCTTAAAAAATGATCAATTATTTAATTTTTACGTTTTGGAGCTTTCATTATATTCAAGGCTGATGCTATTTGTACGACAAATCTAAAGTCTGTTTGTTGGTCGGAGTATAAATTTCAAAACACATCGCTGTGATGTTTGTTTGTTTATTTTGGTATCTGACTGGAGAAACTACAAACCATTATATATGTATGTACTTTGTATAAATAAATCTGTCGTACAAATAGCAGATGCGCATAATGAACTATCCTATATTTTTTGTTAACCGATTAATGATTCAATTCGCTGTGAATGGCCAATCAAATGGAAGCAAAAAACACTATTGCACAAGTTAACACCTTTTCCAACTGGATCCGACTTAACGTCTGCTTCAACCAGCTTCGAAGATAACGTCTTTTTATTCAGAAGCGACAATTTAAGCTTTTCTTCGGTAATTGCTCAGATCTCAAGAAAAACTGACTATTAGATTAAATTAGAAAGTAATATCAATTAAATGCAAAATTTGATTAATTTCATGTTAAAACTTATCCAATTAAATGTTCCTATAATATCCTTAATTAAATTTAATGAATAAAACGAAATAATTCATGCATGAGGTTTGAAACGAAGACGATTTCCCAACTTACTTTAAACTTTCCTCCCTTTATCTCGGCATTACACAACTCCGACTTCAACATCTGGGCTCCAGCAAGTTGCCGAAAAAGGTATCGAAGGAAGCGCTAACAGTGTCGAAAAAATTCTGAAACTCCCCATCAAACGGAAATACAATTACGGAATGGTTTTCGATATGAGTAAAGTTTGAGAGTGGGAGGAATCGCGCTGGAACAACCAAATCACGATTCACGAACTTGCGCGTTCGCGCACATTTCCGGGATATTCAATGGTAGCGCACAACGCGTGCGACGGGATATGGCTTGAAAGTTCAGTAGCTCTATGGATTACGCGGAAGTAAAAGTCCTACCCATCCCGATCGATAAATTTATAAGCTCCGTCTACCACTTTCCGGTTTTATACCTATAGCTACATTTTGAGCTTGGTATATGAAGCTATGATGGTCCACCGAAGCTAAGTGCGACTTTGCTCTTAAGTATATAGATATCTCGACAAGTCGGATATGATATCATCGAGTGCTGAAAGAGGGACCCCTAAATCCGCCCCTACTTTTGAGCCCAACATAACTTCTGAACTAAAAGAGATAAATGTACGAAACACGATTCAAAATAATCGTTATTCCATGCTGTATCCAGGTTTGCTATGAGTTTACCCCCTATTAATCCCTAAAAATGAAAAAAATACTCCTATAAGGAGGTGTAAAGTATTAAATGACTAAAACCGTAGAGTACTTTCAAATTATTTTCTTTTTGCTGTTACAATCGTAGTTGTACCAAAATATTATACCTATGTCGGTTATACTAACTTATCATCACTCTAACTCTTAAAAGTCCAAAAAGATAAGTATTATATTTTGCTACTATTACGATTGTAACGGCAAAAGAAAAATAATTGAAATATACTTTACGTTTTTAGTTACTTAATACTTTACAGCCCCTTATAAGGGGTAATTTCTTAATTTTGTTGAACCCAGATAGGGCACGGAATAACGATTATTTTCAATCGTGTTTTGTTCATTTATCTCTTTTGGTTCAGTAGTTATGTTGGGCTCAAAAATCGGAGCGGATTTTGGGCTTTTTTGGAGGTCCCTTTTTTCATGCGATTTCTCAAATCGTAGTAGAAACATCGTAAAATCAAGAAAATTCGTTTTCTACAATTATAATTAGGTTAAAAAATTATAGAATTCTTTCGCTATAATACCCGAAAATTTTCACAAGAATAGCTTTTTTTCTTAGAAAAATATAGCAACTAATATAAAGCAAGCACAAGGAAGTACCTCGCGAAGTACACTACACGATGCCGTCACAAAGGCTTCCTTTAATAAGCTACTTTTCATAAACGTCCGCACGAGAGTATAATAATTTCGTTGCTTCAGTACCTTGCTCTCTTTCTATCCCTCTTCTGCGTGTGTCTGCAAACGAAACACACGAGCGCACCGAGTCGAGCGAAACGAGAAGGATAGAATTGAGTCGTATAATTCAATCGTCCTCGCAGAAAGAGAACGAGTGAGACGAAACGAGAGAAAGAGAAAGATGAAAAAGTGTCGGAGCACACGCAAAGGAAAATAGCGAGGCAAAAGAGGACGAGAAGGCCAGGAAAAATGAGGAATAAAGTCGATTAACACGAAAATGGATTGTCCGAGCACGGAAGTGAAAGGGCGAACTGGACTTATTACACCCTTGGCATTTCCTCGCGCGTGTGCACACGCACGAAGGATGCAAGCGAATTAATAGCAGGAAATGAGTGATTCATCGTAATGGTAACGTCGTATATAGTTACCCCGTTGCTCTGCTGAGCTTTCGACAGCCGGTGATCGTCATTAGTCGCACTCCGACCACTTGATGTGCGCGCCGACGCGTGTATATATACATATATATGTATAGAAATAAGCGCCCCGTGGCTCGACAGTTAATCGGGTAAAGCAATTCGGTTTGATCGCATGCGCGTGCGCAATTATGAGTGAGACCGTGATTCTTGGTAAAAATATTCACGACCGAAGAATTATAGCTGAAAAAATCTCAACTGAGCGGCATCCCCTATCGGGCAATTAATTGCATCGAATAATCGGGGAGGCAGCGTAATTAATTACTGAATTAATTGAGAAATTTGAAGGGGGCGGTAAGTGCTGACATTATTCATGCTATCCTATCTACTGTTTGCTTTTTACGCTCATATTCAGAATCGACGAGAAAAACTGAACTTGTTTATGGTGGCGATCGATCCTTGCAATAATTTTTGTTTTAGTATTCAAATGTGTAGTTGTTTTTAGGTAATTTTAATTTAGAAGTCAATTTGTAAATTCATATTCATTAATAAACAATGCATCGTTCATTATAAAGTTGAAGATAAAATATAATATGTAAGTTCGAAAACATATTATATATACGAATAAACCGTATACGTCACAATAGTGTCAATTAATTGGAAATTTAATCAATGACAGTTCGCGAATACAATGACAGATGAATTCGGTGACGCAATATTATTGATTTTATGCAGATACCAAAGTAACATGGACAAATACGAATACTGGGACGACGCTATTACATTATTCATCGGCCATTTTGTAATATTCCATTCTGCTAACTAGTTTCAGAAAGCAAACAACGCTTGCAACGCAAGACAAATAATAAAATGCCGATACGGTTGATAAGACAGGAAATTGCGATCTGAGTGTTAATGTTTTATATAGTACGGTACCTACTGAAAAAGAATTTTACATATCTCGTTACTATGAAAGGTTATAAGTTGTTAAACTACTTAATCTTTATTAGTAATTAAAGCAAATTTTTTAAGACAATTAACATTTAATTTATCTGATGCTTATTATCTTCTACAGGATATTTATTAGCTCATCGTAAATTAGAAAATTAGAGTTCTACGATACTTCGTTCAGGTAATAAAAACGCTATAAGAAGCTCGAACGAGCTTGTTTTATTCTTTTAACCATATAAAAGAAGATAAAACATCAGCTGTACGCGGCATTCATATGAGATTAAAATTTTACTATTATATATCAAAATTGATAAATGAAAACATTTATAGCGTATTCGTAAATTTGATTACAACATTGCCGTGAATATACATAAAATAAACGTTTAATGTTTGTTCAGTAATAATGCTACTTATAATTTCTAATACTATAACAACAATCTAGTTTCACTCTCAAGCTCCCTTTTATAATGCAGTACAAGGGCTTCGAATTCGAAACTGAAATTTTATCAGGCTTCAACGTGTGCAAAAGTTTCGTTCTGGAAAATTCGAAAAAAGAGCTCTCGCAATCCAGTAATTTCAGAGAACGCAATTCATCCATTATCGACGGCTGCTACACCGACCATGCCATGTACGCGCGGCAATTAAAAAGCAAAAAAAAAAGCGCACTCCACTCACAGTAGCGCACGGAAGCTGCTACAACAGCAACAACAACAGTAGCACCGGCAGCAGCAGCAACAAAAACACGAGAGCGAAGAAAAACAAAAACAGGCGCAGAGCAGCATGCCGAGGCTCGCGCATCAATCAATACCCGTTTAAAATTCAAATTCCCGCGCGGCGCAGCGCGGGAGAGAGAGAGAGAGAGGCAGAGCCGGTGCTGGCCGCGCGCGACGCTATACGGTGGCAGCTGCCGCGAAGCTTTCAGCCCTGGCGACGTATTTACTGTCAACATTTCAACGGCCTGGTTTCAGCGCTACTCGCCTCATTATGCCCCGGAGGAGCTCTCTGGCTGCTGTTATTTCAGTCGGTCGAGCCAACCGCACACGGGTTTGCACGTTCGTATACGCCCGTACATGTGTATACGTGTGTGTGTGTACGTATGTACGTACGTGCGCGAGAGCAGGTAGACTTAGAGAGAGGGAGAGAGGGTGAGAGAGAGTTGAAAAGTGGAAGCGCCGCGTGGCGTTTGCAAATCGACCGTGCCCTAGCAACGGATCTCAGTTCTCTCTCTCTCTCTCTCTCTCTCTCTCGACGTCTCAGCGTTTCGCACGCGCACGCGCAACTGTACGTGTGTGTGTGTAGCACGTCTCAAATTCGTAATGAGGGAGCCGAAAATCCGTTCTGGTAGCAGCAGCATGGAGTCTCGGCTGAGTAAAGGAGCTTGGCTGCTAAGCACTGCACGCAAAACGCGCCAGAGTAGATTACTGCACGCTGCGTACTTGCTCCTTCCTGATACACGTTTTCTTGCAGTGGTACGTAGTTGCTTTGGCAGCAAGGTAACTGTTTTGCGATACAGAGAATGGTTTAGTGTACAAGTAGTTTTTTATACAATTGTTACGATAGTATTATAAAAAGTCTAAACTTTTTTTCATAAAATTTGTTGTATAGTAAACAAAGAAAAAATATTAATAAAAAGTAAGGAGTTTGTACCTTCTTTAGTTCTAATAAAGTGTATTTAATACTAGACTGATGTTTTTCTTATTTTCGTTGTATGAAATAGTAATTAAAGGGATAAAGTACGATATTAAAATATTTGATAATCTATTAATCTATTATCTAATTATGTAAATCACGCAATTAACACAAGGAGAAACCTTTTTGACATAAGTATACAAGACTTATGAGTGTATATCATTTCAAAAAATTTAATAAATACGATTACAAATTTTAGAGCAAAATAGATATTTTGAAGTTAATATTATCTAGAGTTTTTCAGAAGATGGCAACAGATCTTTTTCTGAAACCATTTGAACTCATGAGGTTTAAGGAGATTTTATTAATATGATTCATATTGGAATAAACGCAGCAGATTTGGAAATAAGATAATTATTTATTTGCAAAAATCAAATGAAAATTTGCGATCAATATGAGTGTATATTTAAAAAATTTGAGCTAAAATTCGATGGCTACTTATATACTAGAGATACACACGTTCAAGAAAGTTTAAAGTTTTTTTTTGTGTATTCTTTTAATAAATATAACTAATTTTTTAGAATAAATCATTAAAAAATTGATTAATGAAAATGTTGTATCCATCATTTAAGAGGTCTTTTTCTTTAATAAATACGTTTATACTGTATAAACTCGTACAAACCACGAGTATTCAAAATTTAAGTAATGAATAATAAGGTAATTGCAACGTCAAACGATGTTCACCATTTCGTTTACTACTTTTATACTTTATTGATTCAACTTCGCCATCTTACTACTCTTTTGTTTAATAAATGTTACATGTGTTAGCACAAAAAAAATTAGCATTCATAGCCTCATTTTACTACTCACGACATATATAATTAAGTGAAAATTTAAGTTTATACACTATAATAATTATTAAACTAACACACTTAAAATACTAGTAATAAAATATTTTTTCATCGCCGTTATAAACGCTCTCATAAAAAAGTAAGTGTTTGTGCTAGCACATGTTTAATCAAGTGGAAACCACGCATCGATTTGGTCGCGTGTCCTACAAACGCCCGCCTCACTTTCTTGCATTAATTAAAGAAACTTTGTAAATTAATGAAAAAAGAAGAGGAAAAGAAAGAGGGAGAGAGAGAGGCAACATAGCGCCCACGAATATAGGTTAGACTTATACCCAGTTTACGTGCAGAGCTGCGGAATTGCAGCCTCAAAGCAAAAGCTAGCGCGCGGTCATTAAAAGTGCACATGCATGCACAACCATACATCCAGACCACACGCACACACGGAGATCCAATGAATTAGAGAAAGGGCCGGACCCTGACTGTTTGTGCGGCTTTGGAGAAAAAAAATAACAGTGCGTGTTTTTGGGGTTAACGAGGCTAATGTGACACACACTTGCAGAAATAATCGGGCATGTTTTTTTTTTAATTTCACAGAGCACAACTAAACAAAAACGTACTTTAATCGTTGTAATTTTCTATAGTTGTAAGTTACGAGTGGATTCGAGTCATGAAAAAATATTACTAGAGGTTAATTGAAGAAAATTATACATTGAGAAGAGTTTGTAAAGTATGTATTGAAGTTTTCAACTGTTATTTCTAGTATTTTGCATCCATACATATACACATTTTCCCATAATTTACCTAAACAATTACATTACAACGCTTATTACAAATTTATAAACCGAACTTTTCATAATTAAAATTTTTTTTTGAATTTCAAACAGTGGAAGTCATCCATTGTTCGAAATGAATTAAGCAACAGTAGATGACTCAAATAATTAATAAAAACTACGAGAATGTCAATACGTAAAGTTATATATCTGCACCGAAATTCCCTTAAAAAATTTCCTTTTAATTTTCCCCTGGTATAAATTGTCTCTATTCCTTGACAGGAAAATAATAAATGGCTAGTAAAAATAGCTACTTTCTAGGTAGTGATGAAACGATTTTTTCGTTTATATTCTCTATTTAATGGAGATAAGGTAACCTTAACATTTTTTTACTAAATTTTTTCTGTAATCTGATCATGTATTTCAAAGTCAATATTAAAAAAAGATAGCTAACGAAAACGTAAACACAAATTAAATAGTCAGAAATAAGCTAATGTAAAATTGTGAAGACTGAATCTATTACTCTGCATATTAAATGGTGAATATGACCGAAAAAATCGTCTCATTAATGGATAGAAATGGCCAAGAAGTGTCTAGGTTTTGGTAATTATTGGAGAAACTAGCTATTTATTAGCTAAATAATGGAATCAATTTCCACCAGGGTCTTTATTTGAGAAATACGTATAAAACTTTTTGCTGACAAAGGTAGTTTTTCAATTATAAAGATAATTTCCAATTTGCGATAAACATAATTATTGACTAGATAAAAGAAAATTATCATTAGTTCGAAAAATACATGACAAATACTATTCAGTAGAAACAACAGTAAACCGTTTACGCAAATCTTTAGTATCGCTTTCAAATTGACATATTCAATATTCTCTGCATTCGTTAAATTTTAATTACCGAAGTTCGCATTTGCCCATTAATTTGCACAAAATCCGCTTACTTTATTTTCGATGCTACTAGAAGGGCAACTTTTCGGTAAAAGCTCTAAATTTCTGAAAAATTTAACAAAGCTCCATAGTTGACATTAATTCAATTTATTCTTTAAAAATGCGGTTAATGATAATAATAACCAAATGAATGCAGAGCAACATAAAGTTTAGGCTTCAGAGAAAATTATAAATTTATAAACTTTACTTTACTTTTAATATTGTTGAAATGAAAACATTGAATTTTGTTATACCCTTCTGCCTTTAACAGTTGTTTTAAATAATCTTTTATTTCATCACGCGAAAAAGATTTTAAGTAACGTGAGATTTTAATAAAAATATTTTTATACATTATTTTAACATCCTCAGAAATATGAAATTTACATTTTAATTATTTATCTTGAATTTATATAATAATTAATTTATTTTGAAATGTAAATACAGTTAAAAGCATACCACTGGACAGTAATCGCGAGCAGTTTGCATTCGGAGATAAAATGGAGACGCATTTGAACCACTATTGATCGAAGCCCGCTTTCTCGTCCTTTAGCCAAATGTTACCGACTCAGCGAAGAAACCTACAGTATCTGCGGTTGCAACCCCACCGGCGCGTAACACTTACCATTTGCCAGGATTTCTCCACTAGCTTCTCACCCTTATCATTCCCGGTCCAGCACTGTTTATCATAGTTTTTCTACGCTTCTCATTGTTGGTAAAATTTCAAGTTACATTACCATTTTTTATATTATTAAATAACTGTATTTCCGTGAATATTGTTGAAAAATAATAATAGAATTTTAAAATAGCAAAAAATTTGCAAAATTAAAAAACTTTACATCATTGTACAGTCACCTACTTTATCACCTGATAAAAGTATCGATTTGCGAAGCTACCAGGGAACTGCAATATTTGCTGACGATAATTAAGAGTACTATCCAAATTTACTACCACCCGATGATTTTTCCATTATAGTAAAGATTATTTATAAATTTTACATCTGTTAAAACAAAGTGTTTGTAGACATGAAAGCAAAAAATACATGCAATATGAAAATTACAATAAATCCAGAATTATAAGCAGTAAGGCATACGCTAATTTCTGTATCAAGATAAACTAATATTTTGTGGATTTATAAATTAAATTCATATAGATAATATTGATTTTGAAATGCATGTGTGTTGATAAATTGAATAAAATTTTAAATATAATTAGAGAATTCCAAGCCAGATACGAACTAAAATATGCTAAAACCAATATCCGCTAATAAAGGAATTGAAGCTAATAACACTTGAATAAATGAAGAACCATTTTTTGTTTATTTTAGACACTAATCGTCGCATTAATCTTATAATAGGTAATAGCTAAATGAATTAAAATTATCAAATAAAAATCAAAATTTGTATTAAAACTGATTTTTTTAAACCAATCGAACTATAGCTTTTAAAAAAAATGAGGTAAGTGTCAAATAAATTAGTTATGAAGTTTCAATTATTCTATAAAAGATACTTTTTATTCGCTATATGAAAATATTATCATGAAGACTGCTTTCCTTTAAATAAAAATTTCTCTTATTTAGCTGCACTTCAACTTTACTACGTAAAAATTTTCTATTTTAACTGTATATCTGCAGCAAAGCATCTCAATTGCTTTGGCTTCCGGTAATTGCCAATTCTCATTGGTAACAGTGGTTATAGTATTTCTTGAATGCGATTTTGGTTAAATTTAGTTTGAAGGCGTTGATTTCGTCCATTAATATACATACATTCATAAAGCATTCACATTCTGAGTAAAGAATAGCAGTAATAAGTATTAATGGACGAAATCTGTTCTAAAATCCATTCAAAACACATATATGACACGTAAAATGACCAAATATAGAGTATATGTATAGTACACATTATATTATATTCGTACAGAACAATACAGTATATTACGAAAAATGTTTAAAAACACATAATGGTCATTATAACATAAATGATACATATAAGAGTATAAGATCTAAATAGAAAAAACCTACGTTTTTTATGAGTGGGTCTAGATATTTCGAAACGCTGTAAGTTAGATGTTTTACCCTTCAGAAAATTACAAATAGAAAGCACATGCCTCATTTGCAGAAGCACGCCTAAAATACAGAAATATATTTATAGAAATAATTGAATCGATTGAACGGCTAACATAAATATTAAAGTTAAAAATAATAAAAATAGAAAGTATATAATTCAGAATTTAGAAAAACGCAAAAGTAGAAAACACGGGATAGAAAAATTAAGAATGACGATTTTGAGCTTACAGAATCCTAAAGTAAGAAAACATAAAAATAGAAATTTCAAAATCCAAAAACATAAAGACAAAAATTTGAAGGATTAATTAACTTTTTTATCTTGATAATCTGATGATATCGTGATAAACAGTGCCATCGAGCATATAATAATTTGTAAAAGAAAACCGTAACATTAAGACCATTGTATAAATATTTTCAAAGACATCTACATAAAAAATTTCAGACTCTCTAAAATCTTGTTCAGTCTATAAAGTAATAAAAAAAATTATCATTATTATTTTTTAATTATCTTTTCGTTTACGTTCGTAGGACAGAAAATTCCGGCTTCTCTTTAAATATTAATCACGAAAATTTCAGGTTATAGATTTAACACTAAATACTTTATGTGAAACTAATTAAAACAAAACGAAAACTTTTAATCAGAACTTTATCATGTCAACAGAACTATTTTGAATCACTTATGACTTTAAGTTAAAATTCTATCGGCTCTAACTATATAATTAATATTGAACTGTACTTCTATGTAGTCCCTCGCCCTTTGAGTAAAGCTTGATTGATTCTCAAATTACATGCAGACCTTGTTGTAGTTCGATATGCGTAGCACAACTTGAATTAATTAAAAGCTAAGCAGTCTTGATTGTAGTCTAATCACCCACTATAGGAACACTCGAAAAAGGTAACCAATAACTTCTATGTAAATCGGGCAGTGCAGCATAAAAAAATCAAGATTTTTAATCGGAAAATTGAATTAACTAGCTTTAATTTATTTGAAAAATAAATGTAAATTATTGTAGTAAATATAAACGCACTCAATGTAAATCAATGTAAATAATTAGATGTCTCGAGTGAAAAGCGTTAGTAAATCAAGTAAGTTTATGAGGATAGTTTCGGGTGAGGTTTATTTCGCGGATCATTGAAATGTTTACCGTATATATTCTTGCGAGACTTCTTTGCCTCCACACCTGTCTTATTAATTAGCATACGATACTACATTCTTGAAAGTTTTACCGTACTTTTTTGGCATAAAATCACAGGAAACTTTGACAAAGTTAAGTACACCTACGAATTCTTGGTCTAATATTAATTTAATACGCTGTTCGAAAATTTCTACAGCTATTTATAAATTATTTCTTATGAAAATAATTGTATTCATTTTTGTGTAGTATAAGAAAAGTGCGGTTTGAACATTGTACAACTAGTAATGATACTGAAAAATATATATGACTTGATTCATTAAAGTAAACGTTACAGTTCTTATATGAGGCACTGCAATTGAACACTTCCAGCATTGTTTATAGATAAGTTATGCCAATCAAACATAAGATATACGTACAAGTGCGAAAATGACTGTATGAAGGCTCTTTGTCTTTTAAAATAAAATTTTCAACTTTTATTTCGAAACAACCATAATTTTTACCTATTGCAGAAAGGTTGAGAATAGGATTGACTCGAAATACATAATGACAAAGTGAAACTAACAAACTAACATGTCTAATAAGTATACAGAATAAAATTGAAGCTTCATAAAATTCGTATGATAAACTAGATGTTAAATGTGAAAATTCACTAATTATTACCGACATACATTCGTACATGCACTTGCTATAATTTCTTCCCTACGCGAATTTCATTTGGTGCCCTTATCTACCAGTCAGCGGAATGAATTTTTCAGGCCTAGCCCAAATCCATACATTAAGCTACGCTGCGCGGGAAAGGGAATTGACATAGGAAAAAAGAAAGAGAGCGAGAGAGAAAGAGAGAGATATGGGAGACCTCGCGGGCGCAGGCAAAAAGCGGAAGTGATAGGGAACGCTCGCGATTGGGTCCGCGAGGAGAGATAGGGATAAAGCAAGAGTGATACGCAAGCGCGTATGCTCGTTATGGCATTAGGAGAACTTTTGGCTCGCCTCTCTGGCAGCAAAGCTCGGTTTTCCTCCTCCTAGATACGTCCGACGGGCTCTCTCACGTGCGCACCGATCCGCACCGGTATAATATATACTGTATGCGCAAGAGAGTGAGCAAGAGGAGAAAGAGAGCAGGAGGACAAAGGGTTCGTTAGCAAGATTTCTCTCCTCCTATGAATTTAACTAGCTCGACGACGAAAACAAAACCTGGCACGATTCCCTCTTTCCTTCACCTTTCCTCTTCTTCTCCTCTCCACCTCTATCCTCTTAGCCTTCGCTCTCGCTCTTTCTCTTCTTCTGTTTTTCTTCGCGCGACGTTACACCCTCTCGCGAACCGCCGCACGTCCTTTCTAACTCGTGTCTGAAGATACGCGACTCTACCCGCGCCGACCTTTTCTTTTTCTGCCGTGTTATACGCGGTGGACTTTATTTAGAAAATTGGGATGCATTTATCAGTGTCCAAGATCATTTCGTTTGACGCGCTTAAATGTTTCTGCTGACGCAACTATTAGCCTTTTTGTTTCGATTGCTACTTTTCGAAAACTGTGTCCAAACAACAGTATTGGATTTCAAACTTTCAAGCCAAAAGGCGTTACGTACGTTTGCCTCTTGAAAGGTAAATATAATGACACGTGACAGATTGCAGAATGTAATCTTGATAATTTATTTTCTCGAATTGTTTCACAAGTATTACTTTTTCTCACTGCAACATAGTTTCATGAAACTGTTTTTATCTTACAAATTGTTATATATTTTTAATTCAAAAGCTAGTTCATCAAACGATACTAAATTCGAATATTTTTGAGCAACTAATTACTTTTTGATGTTCTCTTGCTTTAAAAGAGAATTTAATGTTAGATTTCGGCAAATAAAAAAGAAACGCTGTAGCAACTTCCAGCTCATATAACTGTTTTTCATAAGCTAAATTGCGTTTTTAGTTGAATAAAAAATTTGAAGGAAAACTTTGAAAATAACATTAAAGAGGTTGCCGATAAATGTTTTTACTACATATTGCAGTTTGTCTCTAAAACCATATTTTTCCAAATACGCATAAAAAAGACTATTCCAAATGTAAATATGCAGTACGGTTATAATAAATTTGCATTTGCATGATATTCTATGCGTTTTGACCGTTGAATTTTCAATGAACTTTGGAAGTTACTAAGAAAATAAGATTTTTTCAATTATGAAAATTTTAAAAATAATCTTTCTTCTAGTTTATTTTTTTTTATTTTTAAATAACACGTAGAAGTGTTATTGATTAAATAATTTAACTCGTTTCAACATATTATTTTACTAATACTCTGATTAAATCGATGAAATGATTTAAGAATAAATCAATAAATTACGCCTCGTTCTATAAAATATCAATAAAAATCATTTAAATGATAAAAACCCCCGAAGGCAGAAAATGAATAATATATTAAAAAGACAATTGATATCCAGAAAATGACGTGTGAGACACAAAAACATCCTTGAAACGGCGTCGATCTCGGCAGCTGCTGCAGCAACAGCGAGACATCATTTTCCGAAAACGATCTCATAAAAGCTTCACAATGCCCGCCCGTCCGCCGCGCCGCCCCTTCGCCCATAAACGCCGCCGGCTTCCTCATTTCCACAAAAGCTCCCGCCTGATTTATCTCAATATTTAGCTAACCTATAACGCCACGCGTACTATACCACCCCAAGGTACAAGAGAGGCCAGTATAGTTCGCTCAGGCAGGTGTGTACATACACACACACACACAAGGTACTATTTATTCGCTATTCACTCGAGCCCGTCATCCACCTTACGACACCACCGAATCCATTTGAGTCTCGTTCTGCCCTTTATTCCTCTATCTCCCTCCTGACTTTTTCAACGTCAAGGAAACCCGTATACATATACCGTCCCGGGAATTAATCGAGATCGCAGACGAAGAGTAGTAGCAGGACCGCATTAATCGCCGCCAATCGTCGAGGCTCGAATATACGCGGCGCACGGCCTACAGAGGGGAAATGTGAGCGGCCAAGTCGAGCTGTAAAAGAGCGGATAAGAAGGATAGAAGGGAAGGGGAGGAATTCTATGAGAGACCGGAACCATTGAGAAAAGTCCCTTTATCCCTTCGCCCTCGCACGCCTATATGTATGTAGGCACATATACGGGCACTTATACGCGCAATAAAAAAATACGCGTGCGGATTTATGTGCGCGTAGGAGAACGGGTGATTCCGAGAATTGCGATTCGGCCTATAAAAGTTCTGATTCCATGGGCACGTTACCAAAATGTTGTCACTGCTTACTTTCCTAATGGAATACTCGCGTCGTTCTATTTAATTTGTTTGCTTGCTTAATTTACTCGTATACAAAGTATACTAATTAAAGCTAAAGACTCAAGTTTTATATACGAACTCTAGAAAAGTTATCATCTTTATTATATGTGTATATTGACGTTTGCAATTTATGATAAAGCTATAAAATTTTATAAATATTTAGCATAAACGAATAGAGAAATTTTAACTCGCCTATATCTTTAGCTGATAGGTAATGTGTATAGGAGGGGACATACCATGACGAAAAAAAAATCAACGATGAGGGAAAATAAGGAGATAAAACAAAAGGATGCGAGGGTTGTATAGCAAGAAAAAGCCAGATAACGAAAAGGGAAAAATAAATCTTGCATGTCGCTTCTTACTCCTTCTCTCTTGCTATGGCTCGCTCACTCTTTTCTCGACTCTTTTTTCCTACGAGGGTATACGCATGGCGACAAAATAAATTTGAGGATGAAAAATTGGAGATAATATGAACCAAAGAATACATATAGGACAGGTTACATTGATAAGAGACGAAAATAAGGGTATTGTATTTTTTTCCCTTTAGTTTGGCTACACAAAAGAATAAAAATTGCGAGTAGCAGGAAGATAACATGTAAAACTTATTATAATAAGAAAAATAAATAATCCACACATAAAATTTTAATAATTATTATTTTTGTTTTAAGTACAGCGAAATGAATTTTATTTTTAATTATATTATTATAATAATTCAATATTTCCGATAAAATTAAAAAAAATCTTTACAATTTTGTGAACCTTCAACATAGTTATAAATTTTACCTTTAATGAAATTTTTCCTTAAGTGACTTTTCGTTCGTATACCAGAAAAATGGTGAACAATTAAAGAAAATTCTATGAAACAGTTTCTTTTTAGCATAATTTTATTTAAAAAAAACTTACTTCGGACACAAATTGTTTTACCAGGATAATTTGTATATAAAATGCCAAAAATGCAAATCAAACTAAGGAAAACCTTTCATTAGCTTCAATCAAAATTAAAAAATGTCGATCTCCTGAAAGGAAGTTGTACTTATCTTAAGATAGTAGTATATAGATCGTAGCGCGCGGGACATTTGATGGGGTCCCCTTACACCGAAATGCGCACCACCACGCAACCGGCGACCTCGATTGTTTGTTTACGTTTTGCCGCAGTACTCAGAATTGCTGTTGTCGATCACGTTCAAACTGTGTTTCATTTATCCGTATTACATTCTTTATACATTTGCTATATTTCCTATATTGGGAATTATTTTTCTTGGTTTGCTTCAACAATATTTGAAGAATCGTATGCAAAATGTTTTACATCAAGATATTTTAGTAAAAACCATTTTGTAAAAATTAAACTTTAAAATTGAATAATTTAATAACCGTGTTATAAACAAACGATCTACAATATAGTATATTTGTAGAAAATCAAAGCTTTAAACTTTTTGAATAGTTTAAGTATTTTCAATTAGGTATCCAACCTCTAAAAAGTTACATAAGTGCAAAGTTAAAAAGCTTTTATTTTCAAAGAATGTGAATTGAATATACAGTGACGATATTTAGCTAAACTATTGTAGTGTTAAAAATATATGCTATTTTTTTAAACGATCTGTATAAAGTCGCAATCATGCATCAGTAATCTCATGTGAACGAATAACATAATTTGAATACTTTTGTATAACTGTGTGATAAGAAGACTTAATTTGAATTTAGGACGATCGAAAGAAGATCAAATTATCTTTGATCGTGTGCTATTTGAAGTATGAAAATGGGCCATATATTCTTTACTTCTCCAATGATATTTTTTCCGCAAAAAGATTTTATTAACTATCTGAAAGATATTTCAGTAAATGTTGAATATTTCATAAATAATAATACATTTTCACAAATGCAAGTTTTGAAAGTGAGAAAAAGTTATAACTTACGTAAATACAGAACGAATATCAAATCCAAGAGTATACTAACCTGTAACAGAAAAAAAGTTTCCTTGAAAAACCATAATATATCTAAAAATCATGAATTTATACAAAACAAGCTATCTTAATTTTAATAAACGATTAATTATGATATAATGTGCATTATAAAATATTATATCTGAAACCAATCCAACTAACTTAAATATAAATTGCCGAAAAATTATCTTGTTATGATTCGGATATGGAGGATAGAATGATAGATAATGTTTAGTGAACAATATTTAGTAAACAATGTTTTGAATTGATAATATACTGTTTCTATAAACATAAAAGTTTATGCATTGAAGATAACGAGAAAATTTTATATTTTGAATTTCATACATAGTAACCATCATGTCTTATAATTTTAAAGCACATACATAAAACAATAAATATTTTATCACTCCTGACGTTACAGCTTGTAGGTAAAAAAATTTTTAAATGCCACATAAACCTAAAACTATAATAATTTCAACTTTTCATTCATCTTGTAAAACTATTAAAAATATACATTTTATTTTGTTATACTATGGGTAAAGTTTATATACGAAGTGTACAAACACAAAGAATAAATCAAGATATAAAATGTTTATTTAACCTGCAAGTCACTCTTTAAAAAAATTCAAGAAGTATATTGCGAGTCATTTTTCCATATTTCACTAGTTGTGAGCATAAAATTTCGTTTCCTCAGTCACCCGATGCTGAAAAATCCGAATAACGCAATCTCCATTAATAATATTCCACGTCCGTCGATGAAATTAATCAGAAGTATCGAAAAAGGGGGAGAAACAAGCCACTCCCCGAGTGGCAACCCCATTTTTCATTGAATTCTATGAAATCCACGGGGCGTAATGTATTCATACGCGCAGTGGCGCATCAAATTCCAATCAGCGCCATAAATACCGGCATCGACCGGCCTCGGCATACCCCACGCGCACATTCTACGCATGAAAGAGAGTAAAAAAAAAGCAAAACAAAAAAAAATGCAAAGTATCCACTGCTACAGATGGAAGAAAGTACACTTACGTGAGAGAGGGAGAGAGCTGTAGAAAGCGGCGCTCTCGTGGCATTCAGCGCTGCGTCGCCGAACTTTGACATGTTTATAAGGTCGGGAAGAGGGCCGCGCGCGGGGGATGCGGGGAAAGAGAAGCATCCCGGAACTCGCTGATAACGATTTCGTGCAATAGACCGTGGGGCCTCGGCCAACGGCTGCCGCCACGTAGTACGTGCCATTATTGGGATTTTGGCAGGTTGCCACGTCTAAGCTCTCTCTCTCTCTCTCGCACTCGCTCGTTGCCGTTTCCTTGTAGCGTCTTCTCTCTTTTTCTGAGTGAGAACGAGGCTGCGCGATAAATGCACACAAGGTCTGCTGCCGCTGCTGTTGCTACTGCTGCTGTTGCTGCTTCTGCTACTCCTGTGCAGCTCTTTGAGAGGCAAGAAGCCCTACGCGAAATTACATGCGATTCCCACGAGTACATGCTAAGCATAGGCTCGAGAGAGAAAGAGAGAGGTGGAGGCGGAGAGAAATACAAGTGAGAGCGAGAGAGCCGCATGAAAGATTACGATGTTCAAAATGAGCGAGAAAGAGAGATAAGGAGACTGCGACAAAAGGGGGAGGATGCCCCAGCTCCTCTGGAATTCAGAAAAAATGTTATTTTCAGATTTCTCTAGCTAGTGCTTTCGGACGACAAGAAAAGTATACTTACTTAATTTAATTTTAAAATTGAATGAAATTTTATAGGAAAGAATTGCGTAAATATCCAATGGTTCATTTCTTGATTGTTGTATCTGTAGCCTAACTTTCATTTATTTTTATAACCAAGAATGTACATTTTTCGATTAATTTTAAAATCTAAAAAGTTTCTAATAAAGTATATAATAAAAACTTATGTTATTGTTATTTTAAATCTTATAGGACTATCCTGAAAATTAATATCACGTATAAAAAAATCGAACATGAAAAAATAACACTATATCATTAAAGGATAACACCATCAAATAAATTATAACATTAAATAATAAAGTGGCTGAATTTTATTTTAACCATGACACTTTTGGTATTTTTTCAGAACTAAGATTAAGATTGATAACATGCTATAGAAATTGTTATACTTGCATAAATACAAGAAGATTCGAAAAAAATTGATTCCACAGTATGAAAATTGGAAATAGAAAGAAAGCAATCGAGAGAGACAACAAGACATGAGGAAGTACGGTAGAATAACCCGTAGACCTTCGAAGTTGTGGAATTCGCTCTACGTAGCAGCAAATACTTTTCCGCCCCCTATTTTCTCAATCGTGCGAAACGCTAGTAGTTTTGAACGGTTTAGTTGAGCGTGAAATGTCAACGTGCTTCCCGCATATGATACTGAATTTATATAGTTTACTGAATTTCTTAATTTAGAAATAGTCTATAAGTAACTGTTTACAGAAAGTGTGAATGTTAATTCAAAATTATAAAAAAAAAGATCATTGAAAAATTTAAATAAGTAGAATGAATGTTTTATTTAATAATAACTTCTAGAAATCGATAATATTCTTTTTATTTGTAAATCGATCTTATTCTTAATTTTTAAACATCTCTTACAATTTTATTTCATCGTCATAAAAATAATTAGTTATTCAATAAAAAATAATTTACATAAAATACATTTTTCTGTATTATTTTCCTTTGTAAAGTATAACTAAATAACGGCATAGCTCACCGAATTCATAATCAGAAATGAAACATTCACTAATATTTTTTTGAAAGAATGTGCGAGAGTAAGAAATTTAGTTTTTCAAAAATTCAAGAGACAATAAAAGGCGAATAACAAGGTAATATCGATAAAATAGAAATCTTTATTAGTGCGAATACAGTCATCCTCTTTTCTTTAACCAGAACCACGGCGATGTCGCAACATCGACAACAAAGTCACCCCTCGAGAAACGAGAAGTCACATTTATATCGATTATTCCCGGCATATGGGTAAAAGTTTCGGTGTGAGCTGCTGGGGGTGCTGCTATGTACATAAGTTAAACATGAATGTGGCCAAGCATGTACGCGCCCGCGGTAACGAGCGGCGACCACGACGGCCGTCCGTTTGCGCGTTAACCCATTATCGCTCTGAGAGAAACTGCGAATAGACCCGGGGAGCTTTTTTCGTCCCTTTTTAGGAATGCAAATCAGGGGCGTTTCTATGTAAATCATCGACACTTTCATTTGATACGCTCTCTCGGGTATAGGAGTATTTTTACATACTGGGCTTTTTTGTAAAGGGAGGAGAAGGGGAGGGAGAGTCAATAATACTTGAAACGCGAATAACGAATGGATTTTGAATATAAATCTTATGCAAAAAATCAAACTGATACATATGTAGATCGAATTATGTCCCAACAAGATTTGTAAGTTTCTTGTGCAAAGTCTGCAGATAATGGCAACTCTATGTACCTGAAAAATTTGTGCAATGAACGAACTTTTGTAAGTATTAAAAAATTTGCGTACAAACGCAAGCTTCCAGTGATAGAACAACAACTGCTATTGAGCAAATTTGCAGGAAGGAAACGCAAATTTTCAGGAAGGAATGTTTACGATTTTTAAACATCAATAGGGACAAAAATATAATTCACCAGAAACCTAATTGATGAATTTTTTAACGAGGTGCTTTAATTAATATTATTTAACATATTCTTTAATAACCAACAGACTCTTTCTTACATTTTGGAAAAACATAAAAAAAACTGTTAACGTGATTCAAAGTTGGCCGTCAATTCAAATAAAATAAAGATGTTTATTGAATATTGAACAGAAATGTAAACGGCAATATACGGTTATTTTATTTATTTGGCATTGATTTACTGTTTTAACTATATAAAGTATTGTTCAAAATTACATTTAACAAATTAAATCATCAAGAATACAATTTTGTATCATACAAGCATATATAACTGCAAAAAAATTCATGAATCAGATAATTTTATATTTAATTTGGATTATCTAATGTTCAAAAAATATATATTCTTTTTTACTTCATATGACTGGTTTCATTTTCTTACATCTTTTGGTATAAATAATCTTGTATACTTTAAAAGGTCGCATTTATTGACATAGTTATACAAATTCTTGGTAGTTGTCACCTACGTAAAGTATATTTTAGCATACATTTTAGTGGTAATGTAAATTAGCCAATGACAAGTCACAATGCTTCATAAAGTTCAGCTATGAAAGTGTTTCTAAAATTGTTCTTGGGATTCGAAGTATTTATACTCTTCTAACGTATATTAATAGATTAAGAAAGTTTTAAACGTATGATGTATGCTGCGTTAAAAAATAGTTTCATCAGTATACTTGTAAAGAGTTAGTTGTTACCAATAAAGTTAATTATATTTATCAGTTTCTTTTTACAGACACAAGTATTCCTTAAAAGATTTAACACAAAATTTCATCCAATCAAAGAACATCTCATTGCTATACGTTCTCCTATTAATAAAATGGATTATACTAAGCATCTCAAAAAGACACACAAACTAATTGGAAAAGAAAAGGCTAATTGCAATTCCAGGATTTGCATTTGTCGTGAACGGAATAACTGGAAATCGTAATGATTCGAATTCATCATATAAACCTATATAAAAATGTACACTTGAACGACTATGTAAACGTATATTTCTGCGTAAAAGAATTGTATAAGACGACGAGCACTGAACAGCACTCTGTATTGTTATTCTAAGCGTAACGCTCGTATTGAAAGTTTGCCAGAATCATCGAGAAAGAAAGTCGTAATCCACATAATACGAAGAAAAGTCTGCGGAGATATAGAATAGATAACGGGGGCGATACTGGATATCCGTGCTCGCCCGTCCGTCAGTCTGTGTTCGCGCGGACAAACAAAGGCCTCCGAGGAACAATCAAGGTCGCATCGAATTTGAATTATGCATCCAGCGTCCTGCGTGCGCGCCCTAAAAGCATTCGTATTCCGAGCGTCGAACGTGGCATTACGATTTTGAGCTGATCACTTACGTAACTGCGTCAAGGATACGTTCTGCCAAATGCTTCGATGGCTAATTTTTCATTGCTTCATACAATTACTCCCGTTCTACATACGAACGCGCGTAATTGTTTGTTCTGATTCAGTAATTTTCACTCGCTCGATGAAGCCATTTTCAAACTTTTCGTAAAAAATATAAAACCAATTGTCGCAGTATATTTACCTTTCAATTTATTTATCACTCTGAACATTTTCCATTTATTTACCGTAATAAAATATTGGTTAAATGTTTATTGGTATAGTATTTCCGAAATGCGCAATTATTATTTAAACGTTGAGGATGGATTACTGAGCGCGCATTAAACGATCGGTGTACTTGAACCAAAAAAGATAATGCATTTCTCAGAAAGAGATAAGAAGAGAACTGATTCTTTAGTCAGCATTTTACGAAAAGAGGTCGAATTTAAATGCGTTTGTAATCCATATAGAAATTTGGCACTCATTTGATAGTACTAACAACTGAGAAAATGTTACGATTACACTGCTGTATTGATATCGTATTGAATTTCCAAATTATAATTTATTGTTTCAATTTATCTGCAATACTTCATTGTTTATTCTTGGAACGGATTTTCGTTAATTTTCGTTACAAAAATAAACAAAGGTGTCGTCGTTTCTTGCCTTGAAACTTTGTAGAACAATGTATTACAGGATTTCGCAAAACAAACGTATAATGTAACATCCCATTAAATAAATTTTATACAAATAAAAGATCAGTCGAAAAAATATTATGTACAATTCATAATAGCTCGAATAGTTAAAACTAAATATTATCTTATAAACAAAAAATTTTTATACATTAAATTTAATAGTTTTGTGATAATATTGAAAATTGAAATGAATAATTTAAGGTTCAGCAGAATTCAAACTTTTTCGAATAAAGATTCAAACTTAGATCCATTTACTAAGAACAATATTACTGTAGTAAAGTAAGGTAAGTTATTATAGATGTGCTAATATTTTGGCTATCTTGCATGTTTTCTCTTCTACCGCTTTTATAAGTACACGCATGAAACATGAAAAATTTTAAAGTCTTTTAAAAAATCAACTTTAGCTTCTTTCGGATCTACTTATTCTCTTGTGTACATACAGGATGTTTTATGAAAATTTGTATTGTCGTTTCCATGTAAAGTATAAAAATTGAATCAAAAAGATAATGAAAATGAAGAATCTATTTACGTGAAAATGTGTGCAAATACACAAAGAATTTATCACAAAGTGATATAACATACCTCGTACGCTTAAGTACTTCGATAAAACGTCAAACAGAAATTATCCGAACGCACGATTACACAGGATATTCCCAGCAATGAAAGAGCCGAGAAGAACGTGGCAATAACTGCGGGCGCTTAAAAGCTCAATTAAAAGAACGAAGGAAGTTACGGGCCATAAAGCTCATAAAGCAGGTTGTAAATATTTTCACAAAAGAAAAGACTTTGGAGGGCACAGGCGGGGACCGAGTGATTGGAAAACAATCTTCCCGATCTCATAAAAGCTTAATTTCACCGGCGATAATTGTTTACTCGCAGTCAGAGCTCGAAAGCGGCCCAGTTTTCCGTGCAATCATATTTCCTCGAGCGCTGAGGGAAGAAAAAAAAGGTGCACGCCGGCGAGGACTGGCAGCTGCCTTCCAATCCTATTTTTCCCGATTAAACTTCGAGGCGACTCAACAAGTCAGCTCCGCGGCCAGGCAATGCGCGAACGTACGTATATACGGCACACTGACCGGGAGAAATAATTTCCCCAGGGCTTATCTGCAGGCGCGCGTACCCCCCTAATAACGCACACCTCTCAGCTCCGATAAGAATGCTACTGCTGCCGCGTTGCGCGCCGACGAATGTAATCCGGCGTGTATCTGTGGAAAATGGGAATCGATAAATCCAAGTCTCCGCTCGCGCGGCGATAAAGCCGCGACGGCGCTAATAAAGCGCGCGCGCGTGTACACACACACACACACACACACACACACACACATAGAAGTGAGAAGAAGGGGGGAGATATACGGGGTTGCCCCCGGTACAGTACGCGCAGGGAATGCTAATTTTATACCCCCACGAGGCGAACGCGTGCTGGTTGCAGCCGCGAATTTTGACGGTCACGTAGGAGCTAATTAAAGATAAGCGCTCGATTTTTATCTCGTGAGCGTGCGCCCTCTGTCTTTTCTACCCCCCTTTGAGATAAACACGCGAGCGGTTTGTACCCGCAGGAACAATGAATGGCGCCCGTGTCGAAAAAAAGAAGAAGAGCAGTTATACGGGGTCGCAAGCGATCGACTCGCTTCTGGATGGTCGCGCTCTCTCTCTCTATCTCCCTCTCTTTTTCTCTTGATAAAATTAAACCTAGCTAGGTAGAGCTGTGTGTGTGTGTGTGTGTGTGTCACATGCGCGTCACCGTCGCCGCCGGCAGCTCATCGTTTCTCTCTCGCAACTCTGTCTCTCTCTCTCCTCGCTCGCTCACTCACTCTCGAGCTCACCTGCACGCGCATGTGTATGTTTGCATGTATGTATGTGTATGTGGGTATGTGAAAAAGTGCGAGCGACTGCTCGATCGAAGCACAAAATCCCTGCCTATCTTTCACGCACGTTACCGCCGACATGCCTACGGCGAGTGCGCGCGTTCGCCCTTTGTCGTCGTTATACGTGCAGTGCAAAACGTTGAATCGATCCTTTTATGAATTTTTCGTAGGTAATTTTTCTAAAACGCTTTTACCGCTCAACCGACAATTTTTAACGTTTTTAGAACAGAACGAATATATATCGATAATGTCATTTTTTTTAGAATTTTTCATTTTTATTTTTATAAAAGAAGAGAATAGGCTGTTTTGGTACTTTGTTTCGAAATATTAGAGCGATAAAACTTTTGTTTTCAGAGTTATGTGTAAACCCTGATTTTTTTATCAGAATTTTTATTGATTTTTCGAGATGAAAAATAAAGGTGAAACAAATTTAGAGTTTTTAAATATATTTCGAATAGATATATTTATGTAAAGATGTTAATAAAAAAAAAATTTTCGATGAATTGAAAATAATATTAGCTTACATTCCTTATAACGATTTTTTCAAACCAATACTAAATTAGCCATTATAACAATTTTGAGTTTACTTTAGATGTTAATGTAGATGTTAACAATTAGTAATAGAATAATCTAATGAGATAAAAGAAGAAATCGTGCAAACTCATAAAGCTGACATTTTCAATCGCAAAGTAATTACCTAATGCCTTTTGCAGGTCAAAAGCAAGCAACAACTAACAGTGAATCATTAGCGGCTTAGAATTTGGAATAAATCCAATAAGTGACGTCTACTTCTGACGAGGATTTCTAAAAGACAAATCATTCCCGGATAATTTAATTTTGTCGATACCGAATTAAATCAAACCCATTGGAAGGCGGATAGTCGCCTAGTTAACTCGATTCTAACACATCTTTATAATTGTCGAGATCAGACGTTCTATTTTAGAATATAACATTCAGCTTTTCTAATTTACCAACATTTGGTTAAGTAACCAAAAACAAAACATTGAAATATTTTTAGGGAATATGAATTTTCTTAAATAAAAAAATTTCATTTCACAAATGATGTTAGACGATATCAAAAAATTTCCATCGTGCAAAAAAGAAAATAAGATATTTCTGATTTTCTTAGTTAAAATAATTTTTATCTTTTTCTACGATTGTGGTAAAATGATATTATTTTTATATTAATATTTTCAACATCAAATTTGCAAAACAAACTTTCAGCAATAATCAATTTTCTTAAATGAAATTCAACCATAATATGTTTCATATACAGCTTTTACAAAAGTGCTTCTGTGAAGACCCGAGCTTTTAGCACAGTTTACGTCGATGTAATAAGCGCTTTAAGCATCAAAATACTCATAGCGTAGGCTGAGAGAAAGAGAGTGACTACTGTAAATATTTTAAGTTAAAAACAGTTCACACGTGGATGGTGAAATCGTTATTAATGTCTAAGAGCCATTTTACAGTCGAATCTTTTGAAAAATTTTATGTTTACTAAATCTTTAAAGTATGCTAATTTATTTTAAGCACCGAATAGAGACAAGAAAAGTGGCGTGTTACAGGTCTATGTAGGAATATATATAATGTTTTAATTCTCAAAAAATTTGATACTTACGTAAACATTTTCTAAATTAAATTTAGTTATTCAAAGTTTAAATATAATAAAGAATCTTACAAATTTAATTAGTCATTGAAGCATTAATACTTTATTTTAAAGCTTGAAAGTTTTGCGTATGATTCGTATAGTGTTTTCACAAATGTCTGTGAATAATGTCATGTATTGATTTTAATGTGTCAGTTCTTATTAAGCATATAACTGTCTTTCATTTTTATAGTTTCTTAAAGTGTGTACCGATATAAAAGTTATATGAATTCAGTATATATGCACTCTGTTTGTGCTGATTCAAACGTAGCGAACAAAATAATTTAAAAATTACAGAAAAATTTCATCTAGCCAATTACAAATATTTATTTATTTATTTACTTTTTTTTGACACAATATCAAGCAACAATTTTCACTGTTTTTTCATGTAATTTGTGTATAATACATTAAACTTTGAGGTAAGTAACGTTAGTTTTGAAGAATTCAACATCGTATTATTCCAAGAAATCAAATGAAAGATCTTTTTCTAATTTTATTTTCATTTCTTTTAAAGGTTACACACATCAGATGCTTTCTAAAAGTAATCAAGAGTTTTGAAAAATCTGATTCTCTTTTTCAATGTTTAAAAATTATTATGTTTACTATTCAACTGTTTAGCCGGTATTAGATATAAAGAATTCATATACTAAAAAATCTTTTTGTTCGCAAACTGTTGACATATCGATTAGCGACATTTATTACTGCGTAATAACCACAGACAGTGTGCCGTTAACTTCGAGTTTAACCTCACTTAACTTGAAGCATAGTTTTCTGGTGTAAAGACCTGTGATTAAGCAATAAAAGTGAAACCATTGCAGCAAAAGAAAACAAACGAACTGACCAAACAAGTTTGTTTTTAACTTAACAGAACCAAGAGGTATATAGATAGCAGGTTGTAGCCTTTACCTGTCACGTATACTTAACATCTACGACTTCTACACTGCCACAATCTGTTGAGTGATTTCTATTAAAGACTTAAAACAATATTTAAATTGTACTTGATAAGTTATCTAGATTTTCTGGTTAATGGTATAAGAAATAATTTATAAAAAAAATAATTTAGTATTTTTATTAAAAATTTATCTGTTCAATTGCAAAATACGAAAAAATTTTATTTTTCAAATTTTATTACAACAAAATTTAATTTTCTTATAAATTTCTTCCAGATAATTCTAATTACGTGCATTTGTTAAAATATTATGTGTAAATAACGTAATTCGGAATAAAAAAATCGATATTTTGATACAAATACGAAGTGAGCGTTCACCTTTTCGATACTCACCCAAAAATTTTCCGCATGATTCATTACAATTGTACCAAAGAATTTTACAGAGAAACACGCTTTTTAATTAATTTACGGTAATAGATGTCTCCGTAAATTCAAAATAAAGTACGATGTAATGTGCGCTATTTAATCACCAAGGCATGAAATACAAGTATAATAATTTTTATGGGTCTGAAGTTTGCAACGTTGGGACGCAACGAAATAATTTTTTACAAATAAATAAAACAGATAAAAATCTGCACGATACCGTGAAATCTTTATTTTGATGTTGGGTTATGCTATAAAACGCTAAACAATAAAACATATAAAACTAAAGATAAAAAAAATTTTCTAAAGTTTCGTTGCACTCCAACAATGCAAACTTCAAACCCATCAATTTTTTCTAACTTTAAAAAACTATTATATATTTAAATACAATATTTCTCCTTATATCAGTGATGAATTGTCTTCACTAGTTACTAGAATTCTGTTAACAGTCAACAAAAAAATCAGTTTAAAATTCACAAAACGCAATTGGAAAAGTTCATGCATCAATCGTTTTTTATTTACTGTACATCCTATCGTACGCTAGGCAAGCAGGTGCTGCTCCGAAATTATTTTTGCTGAATTAGCCAATGATATTTTTTTATTACGAAGTTAAGCTGTTTACCTATTCCCTTTTACAATAGGACTTTCCACAATTATTTTGAAAGATATTAATCGTTTTTAAAAACACAGTTAAAAAGACGCAATATTGATAAAATATAAAAATTTTACAATCATAGGGTACAATGCATGTAGCGTTGTTGAAAGTTTTCACATAACTTAGAGGGAAAGGTTAAGGCCGCTATCTCTGGGTGCGTTCTATTCGCAGACTAGGCTCGCGTGTGCGACGTAGATATATGCGCGTGAGGCGCACGCACATATACAGCGACGCACGCGGCTTATTAAAGTCTCGCAGACGAATTCGCGCGGGCGTTCCGTGCCCCAATAAATCCGAGGTTGGCTCTCTCTCTCTCTTTCGAGCGCTCTTTTATACACTCGCTCGCCGGGCGTCACAATGACTAATAGTGCGCGCGCGCGCGTTGCGTTCAGCTCTGTTTTTCTCTTGCGCGCACTTCGCAAATAGAATGAGAAAATCGTAAATCGAACGGCCGCAGCACTGATTCGCGTTTAGTCTACCCGTGTGTAGTTAAAAGCTCGCCTCGTCAGAGGATTCGCGAAGCGGAAAGGCAGCTGCTGCCGCCGTCGCGTGATTTATGCTTTTGTGCGGCCTGGCGGCCGTTATCGTGACCCGCGTGTTATGGTCTTGTTCGACATTGGCTTCGATAATGTGTGGCCGACAATCGTAGGACGAAAGGCGAGATTGGAAGAAAAACGCGCGCGAATTTCCCCCTCGTTGAGATCATAATGGCACGGCACAATGGCTGGTTCTTGAAAAGCGTCTGGATGCAGTTGGTTTTAGCGCTTGTTCTGCTTGAATGAGCTATTGTCGATTTCAATGCAGTCTTTCTTTTACCGTCCCGACTCCTGCATGCATTGAGAATCGCCTAACTGAATTACACTGGCAAGCGGTTATGAAGCGTAAAACTGACAATCGTAGGGAAATGTCGAAAATTTTTTAGTTATTGAACGTAAAACGAAAATAATATAAATTTTTTCTTATCTTTATTATAATCACACTGTAAAGTAGGATATTGCACTGAGAGAAGGATTTATTTATAGTTAATATACTTTGTAACAGTTAATACTAAAATAGTTGATTTTGGGGAATATGGAAATTATAATGTGAAAACATTGACATTTGACTGAAATTCCAAAATATTACTATTAAGGATGCATATATTAATAATTAATATGCCTAGTTTATAAGAGTTCACAAAGAGTAAATGTAAATAAATTTTTCTGTATTTTTAATATATCTTTTTATTGACTGTAAACAAATTCTTCTCTGAATGTGTGATAAAATTTGTTCAGATTTCGTATAATGTAACAGATTTTTGTTCCTAAACACGTAGGTTCAGAAAACTTTTGAGAGTATTAGATATACATATACTTTAGCAACTTCATACATGTGCAGTGACCAAAACTATAATACAAACTCTTCTGTTCAAAGTTTCCACAATTTTCATGTATTCAATTAAAAAGCATATTTTTGAAAAAATTTTGTTATTTATGTATTCAACAGTAAGTTAAATTCGCTGCCCAGTAGTAAGTTTTAATTCTTTATAGAATCATTTATAAATATGGTATTATGAAACAAATTTGCAACATCAGTATATTTCTTATTGCACGCATATTCTATAAGTTTCAGAGAGCCATACACATTCTTGAAGCAAATTGTTTTTATAATAACAATTTGGGTTATTTTTTCGGTATTCAAACTTTTAAACTTTTTTTTTTATCTATATCGTTATAGATAAATTTAATTAAAATTTTTTAAATCTTCAATAAACTACATTGTGATGAATTGTACATTTGGTTAATTAATACGGAGTTATTATTATACATTAGTTGACATCTATTTCGTGTGGCTCTGAATTCATTTGGGAACTGAATAATTTGAAGCGCTGCGGTAACCTTATCTTTTGCCCGAACTTTGTAAAGCTGTATTCAGGTAATATTTTCTCAACGTAAGAGTTTAAACTACCATGCTTCATAGTGTGATATTTATTAATTATCTATATTTTATTGGAAACGTAAACATTAATTAAGAATTCTTATATTAAGAATAATTATCAATTCTTTGTTAAAATAGGATTAAAACCGCTACGGCGTATTTGTCAAAGCATCTTGCATAACTATAATTATATGACAATTATGGCGCTATAGTCATCCCTCCTATAAGTATTTATAGTCGCAATAATATCTAAAGCTCTATTAAATTAGCTTTTATAAATAGATACGTGGAATAACTGATGGATCTAAAGATTAAAATATTTAAATATGTACTAAAAAAATTCTTGTTATTTTTTATTTAGGATATATGGTTTTATAACTATTTCAATTGATTTATTGATCTATTGACCTCAAATAAGATTAATGATTAAAAGTTTAATAATAAGATTAAATCAAATGCAAACAAAAGTAAAAAAAATAATTACATCGTTGCAAAGGTGATTTCGATTCGATAAAAATATGTAACATTGAATCAGAACGAGTTATTTCGGAAGTATTGACAGCGTAAAAATAGTGAACTTTTCCTTACAATACGAGTAAAGATTCACGATCAACTCGAGTATCAGAGTCGATATTCCGGCGCAGGTTTTAAATAAAAATTTTTATATTATAAAAAATGCATGGGTAAATGATAATGAAAAATTATCAAACCAGTAACATTTTCTACAACACTATTTTAGGAAATAATACAAAAAAATGTACAATTGTTTATCAATACTTACTTGACAAAAATTCTGAAATGAGTTACGTTATTGGTAATCTGACAAGCATTAAATTGCTCAACGATGCTCAATAATAACAACGTTGCAAAAAATTCCTCAGTTTACATTTATTCTCGCGATAATAGACTGCCTTTAAGCTTAATCCGAATAAATGACGTCACTGTAATAAGTAATTGATCTCGAAATATATTGCAACGCGCGGCGAAATCGGAAAAAAGTTTTATGAAACGCGTAGCGCGACAATAGGCATTGGCGTCACGCTTTCTTCTTCTATTCACCTTTTACTATACATTATCATGGGTTTATTATGCTAGACTCAAATGATATCTTTTGTAATACATTAGAAGCTGTCTCACATAAAATTACTGTTATTATAGGTAAATTCTTTTATTACATCATTTAATTAAATTTAATCACACTGTTCAATTATTTAAAATTGGTTATAGTGTCCATTTCCATTTCATAGTTTTTTCAAAGAAGACTATCGTTCGGTGATGATTGTGAAATTGATAAAAATTAACGGACTTTTGATCCAACTTCGTTTTCACCTTAAAAATTCACCTTACGATATATTCCTTCTAGTTTTTGTTATTTTAACCTCAGTTCTTTTATATTATAAATATTTTGATATAATAATTTTGTTATCAATAGAATAAGGTTTTCTAATAAAAATTACTACATTAAATCGTTTCTATAAATTGATTGCTCAAGCATCAATAGATAAGCTATAACAAATCATCGAAATATTAACTAATACACACAGAAAAAGAAATCTTTGTTTTAAAGGAATGTCATTATTGGCACTATTAATGAATCGACATTTGGATGTAGATGAATATTTCTTAATAGTTAAAGAAAATGGGTTTGAAGTTTGCACCGTTGGAGTGCAACGAAACTTTAGAAAATTTTTATCTTTTTAGTTTTATATGTTAGATTTTGAATTTTCTCATGTGTTTAGCGTTTTATAGCATAACCCAACATCAAAATAAAGATTTCACTATATCGTGCAAGTTTTTAACTGTTTTATTTAAGTGTGAAACATTATTTTGTTGCGTTCTAACGTTGCAAACTTCAGACCCACTAAAGAAATTCATTAACAGATAAGAAACTACTCATTTAAGATGTTTTCTTATTAATATTCATGGTTCCTTAACTATTAAGTCACATTCTTTGACCTGTAAAATGGAAGTGAAAATCACATTCCTTAACTATTGGACATATTCCATAACTATTAAGACATATTCCTTAACTATTAAGACACATGAATTTAACATGAAAAAAACGAGTTATTTCTATTAATTCTAGTAGCAATATTTTTTCTCTGTATACAGTTCTCTTAGTATATCTGAAAAGATTGTGTTTTAATATTTATCATATTTTAAAGTATTAAACTTTAACATACGTTAATATTTCATAGTATAATATGTTTGTCCTAAAAATACACTACAAATACAACAAAACATAAAAAACTTTATGTTCATGGAACAATAGCTCTTTTAAAAAACGTCTAGCTGCGTTGAAAGGTTTATTAATTTATCGATCGGAAAAATAATACAATTAGAGTAAAGTTTCAAAGAACCGTGGTAGCTTATAGGTAAGAACACGTCATCTCCGGGAAATCCAGGTTTGAATCCCGGACGGATAGTTCTGATTTTTTCAGAAGGAAAAAATTGATCATGTGCCCAGTAAGACCACGGTTGATAGTCAGCACCTTTTTAATCGCTACTCTCAGAGCATGTGACAGGTTGAACCTTCAAGTGATAAGTAGGCAGTTTTTTCCTCAAGGTGCAGAGGTTTCTTCCGTACTACAGGAAGCGTGTGTATGCGTGAATCCCAGGCGAACGCAGGAATAAAAAGCGGCAGTAGGAGAAAAATGTTACGACCAAACGTACCCACGCCAAGACAGTGTAGGGGCGTTTTGTAGAAACTGAAAAGAAGGAAAATTCGTTTTATTTGTCTGAAAGTTGACGATGCAGCAAAATTAACATGCACACTGTGGAGAAACTTGCCACACAACAAGGGTTTTTAATTCCCCTAATGTTAGATACTATCCATGCGTGTATACCCTCAAGTAAAATATAACGTGTATTCACTGTCCATCAGTCTCATTATCAAGAACAAACATCAAATGCGCCCACCTCATCGCATCACCCTTTACATTCCCGCAACGAATTATAACGAACTTTCCCAAACGAACGCGCGTACGCGGTTACTGTGCGCGTTATCTCGCTGTCGCTAAAAAAGAAACCGACGATGAATTCCTCTGTATCTCGTTTCACTCCCGATGGATATATCAATTTCAAAGCGAACGACACCGGATGGCGTAGCCCCCGAGATAATCATCGCCCGTTGGCTTTTGTTGTACAAATAATCGCAAGTATATTATCACTCGTTCTCTCTCTACCTCCCTCTCTCTTTCGTGTGAAAACCATGCAACTCACGTCGGCTACGAGGGTCTATGTTGTGTCAAGTACTTTTATAGCTCTACAGCGCATGCGCTCGACTCAGTTGTAAAACTTGACGTACAACACACTTCGTTAATTAAAAAACTTTCCGAATTTCTTTTTTAGCTCTACGTCCTCTTTCTCTTGCGACGTCGCACGACTTTAAATTGGACTTTTCTCCTCTTGACTAGCATCTAGGATGTAGTGGGCTAATTATTGAGCTTGTGAAAAGCCTTAGATATTGTAAAGATTAAGAGAATTGTGAAGTGCGTAACTTGTTCATTCAAAATATGATCATTCTGTAGATAAAAATACTACGTGATTTTTAAATGTAGGTATACATGGTGCACATATAAACATATAATTATAGACTGCATAAAACTTATATAAAGTTTTACTTTAGTTAATAGGTAGACTTACCTTATGCACAGATTGTCGTACTTAATTTTACTAGAGATTCTTTATCATTGAGAGTATGAAAGGAAAATAAATATAAAAATAGGATACTACTACCCATGACTCCTATTTATTTAGATAAGCTTAATGTGCTCTGAAAATGAATATTGACTTTCCTATACTTGCTCGATCCACAAATATTAACGCTAAAATATTTAATTCTATAAATATTAATATTTAACACCTGTTTGATTTTAATTAAATTGGTTAATGAAAAAAATTATGACCCCTGGAAGAATTATAGAGGTGATATGCTATTAAGTGCTTCTTGAAAGTAAAAACTGACCAAAGCAGTGAAATTATTATCCTCGTAAGTTTACGTTGCAAAACATAAAAAAATAATTAACAACAGTTCGTATAAATTTTAATTCCTTTCCTTTTTATAATTTTTATGATAATTATATATTTTTTTCCTTTTCTATTGCATAACAATTTTGATTTTCTTATCTTTAATCCTGTTGCACTAGAATTTCAAGTATATATAAGTATTACAAAGACTTTATTGCTTCACAAGAGATACATATTGTAACGGTATATAAACCTGTCTTCTAATAATATGTTATTGACACATTGAGAATAATGAATATAAGTAACTATGCCGGCAAAGTAGTTCGCCGTTAAAGTCATAAAGCTTAAAATTATTAATTTGAATGAAAAATAGTAAAGTTTTAAGTCTTTCTATGCCGACACTATCAAAGTTTTTCAGAATAAATATTTCTATTAAATAAAGTTAAATTTTTTCCCATTACAAGAAAGGAAAATAAGGTACGTAACGGTTTCTCGAAATTAAAAGTTACTTTTCCAAACAACATTATAAACCAGGCCACGCACGTCGCGTGCTTTAACGTCTGCATTTACCTCTTTAACAGACCTATACCCTCGCACGTTGCCCGGCATAGGCGAGTTCCGAGCTTGCGCAGTTTCCGCTCCACCTATAGAAATATTTTCGCTCTTCGCACTCCACGCGCATACCCACACACGCATATGTATATATATATATACCACGGACAAATAAATTCTTCCCCCGCAACCGCGACATATAGCGCCGGACGACATCATTAAAGAGCGCGGGCGCGCGGAAAAAAAGGCGAGCGCGCGATAATATTCCAAACGGCCTCGGGGAGTCACGTCTGCCTCATAAATTTTGCGAGGTACGGGCTGAAAAAGGCGTTTTTGCAAAAGCGGCTACGCGAAGCCACGCGGATTTCGCGCGGAAGTTTCGAGAGGTGCAGTTGAAAGCGAGAGCGAGCTTAAGCGGGGGCGAGGTAGCTCGAGTGCGCGAGTGAGCTCGTCTTGAAAAGTAAAACCCGCGGCGGTAGCGCTGACGGCTAATTAAGAGCGCACTTTCGCAATTTTTTTTTTTCAACGTCGTCTTACGTGAGCTCCTACACACGTGGGTGGGAGTGTGGAGTGAGGGGCAAGGCGCATTGCACACATCGAATTTGTGGGTTGCGTTTTACGCTTCACCGAGTATCGCCCACGTGCTAAAATACACGTATACTCGTGGCTTACTACCCACAACGACAAAGTCTCATCCCCTAAAGCGGCCTTGTAAGTTGCCGAAAGAGCGGATATGCAGATGTGGCCTGCGCTGAAAACTGCTTTCCGAAAATTTTGTCTACCGAGAGGAAATTCATATTCTATAGGAGAATAAAGTTTATTTTCTTGTTTTAATTTTTCGATTAGAAAAAAAATATATATAAAATAATAAAAACAATCGTAGATTTGAAGAGCGTAATAATGTTGGGTTTTCTCTAAAAATTAGTACTGCAACTGCACTGAGTAAAAACAATGAAAACTTATAGTATTGCTTTAAAAAAATTTTCAAGAAAATTGTGTCAATGAGTGTTAAAAAAGATTCTATGATAAATATAAATAATGTTAATACTTTGATCAAACTTTGTGCATAACTATAGATCAGTGCATAAGACAACTTCATTAAAATTTTAAAAAGCTGTACACTAACTCGGCAAAGAAAAATTAATGTTTTTATTTTCTGTTTTTTAACACGGAATCTCATGGGATACCTTACTTTTTCGATCGTTAACTATCATAATATTTCAGTAAGTGATACTATAATTGAAAAATTTTTTTACTTAATAAAAAAAATCTTCAACAATTATTTAATAATCTTTAAAATATGTATTGAAATCTGTATAATATAAATTAATAAGTACAAAAAACCTACAATTAACCTCAAAAAAAAACGATTTAAATCAGTTTCTTGGTGGGACTTTCTTCTGAAAATTAGGATAAATATAAAAATGTTTAAATTGAATGCGTAATCATTGTTATGCAAAAATTTATTTATGCAATCTGTTTATATACTTCGTGAATAATCAAGAATTAGGAAGTGTACTCGTTTTGAGTAGTGTAGATATTTTATTAGAACTAAGTTTTGTATATCTGCAGTCAAAAAATTGACTATATGCATATATGCAAAGGGATATAATATATATACATTTACTAAAACCATATCCGCAACTCTAAAAATAATATACAATACGCAACTAAATACGACGAATTTTTTTATGCTATAAACAAAGCGAAACCAAAATGGGGGATAAAGTAATTTCCATATTATTCACTTGAGTGTACTCAAAAATACAAAAAAATTAATGATAAAATGGGCGCACTTGAAGTTATTGTTTGAGTGAATTTCGACACGAAATTCAGAGGCTTTAGCGATTCTCAGTGAGTGCTAGTTAGGAATATTTTGTTACGCTTTTCAGTTGGCCTATTTTTAACGCCAGTGAGATATATAACTTTATTTTAAAAGTCATTTACACCCAATAAAATAAATGTCAGGCTAATGTTGCCCAAAAAATCTCGCAGCAAATTTATTCTGCGTCAAAATCAGCGTAATTTTGTTTGCAAGCGTTATGTAAACGTGCAAGATTCATTAGTAACATTAGTCAGAATCAGCATTTTTATGTCAGAAATCAAAACAACATGAAAAGCAGTAGGTTTATAAAATTTTACTTATGTTTTTTATTTATAGAATCAATTACTCACGTAACAAATGATAATAAATACTCATTTTATACAATAGGAACAGAGTTAATAAGTAAACTTTTATACCTACAAGGTATCATGAGGTTATAAAAAACAATATTTAAACTATAATAATTAAGTATAATAAAATTTTATGTGCAGTCATACACACACTATCCAATTTAATAATAATTTGAATACAAATAGTTCTTATATTTAAAATTTCTAAATGAGATTTCGTTTTCAAAATTTTATTTTTTTTTAGGCTGCCATCGCATCCGTAAATCAACGTACTTATAACCAAGAAATGAAATAATTCAAGGATTCTATTGATTGGGTCTGAGTGAGAAGTATCTCCATGATGATTCAGCTGGAACTAGATCACCTCGCCGATTATTTGATTTGTAAATGGGTGAATGTAGTTTTGAGTCGAAATTTCAACGACATCATCAAACATTTTTAGAAAGTTAAATGAAAAAATTTTGCTCCAACAATTTTTGAAGATGTCATTGAATCTGTGACTCAAAACTTTCCACTCTATGATTGATAATTACCCTCTTAACAATTTGTCATAAAAACCGTTATTTCATATATTAGAAAAAATGAAAAATTTTTAATTCAAGTATGTATTTTAATAGTGCACTATACAAATATTCAGCGAATGAAATTAAGTTGGGATACGACGTGTAGAAAAAAATAAACTGACTTTTCCCAACTCTGGAAGTAATATAATTCTTTATCAGGCTAAAAATCTAATTTACGTTTGACTTTTAAACCACGTAAAAACTGTCGTCTTTGTAATATTCACCGCTAAAGTAGAAGATATCAAAGCACCTAACGAGAATGAAAATCTCAAGCTTACACGCGTTGACAATAAGATCTCATATACCTTATTAAGTCTCCGCGCGGTAAACAGAAAATTATGAACTTTACCTCGTCAGTCTCATTCACGCCGGGCGTGTCGCGCAATTTTCCCTTTTCTCAATTTACTGGTGGAGACTTCCCTCACCGTATACGTACACGCTGAAATTTAGACGATAAATAACGAGTGACACACTCCATACCGGCGGCCGCACAAAGACGGAAGAAAATACAGCGCGCTAGGAGGGGAAAAAAGCTCACCGAGCACCGATCTTTGTTAAAATTTTCCCCTTTGAGACTCAACTGAAGCGTCGCCTGGAAAAGGAAAAATATAAAGAGGAGAAGGCGCAAGGAGAATCTCGGCTATCGTGGGATGTGTCGTCGCAGTAGTCGGGGTATCTCTCTTAGGGCGCTTCTCGGCCGTATATTGTGCGACTAGCATGTGAGAAGCAAATTTTCACTCAACCACAAACTTCCGTCAAAGAATCATTGCATGTGTACGCGTGTTCTCAGAGAAACGGAACTTGCGAGAGAGCGAGAGAGAGAGAGAGAGAGAGAGAGAGAGAAAACAAAGATACCAACGTAAGCGAAACAAGCGCACAAGACGCTCGTCTGCGCGGATCTCTTAAATTCGCGCGCGTTGCTGCGCTAAAAAGGGGGCCAAAGAGTCGCGTGCACGTTATACAAGTACTTAGAGGCAGTGATTGTATGTATACATAAAGCTCACGAACGTGCGTACGGATTATGGTAATGAAGCACTTTTTTGCAAACGTAATTTTTGGGAGCGAGTGCGCAAAGGAGGCCGAGACAAAAATTACGTGCGCAGCTTCCTAAAGTCGAGATTAGCATCGCTCGGGACTACTTATTTTGCTCTCGTTTTTCAAATCTTCACTGAAGGAGTCCCCAGGATTCTGGTTTCTCACAAATTGTGTAATATACGTCCGTTAACGAGATATAAATTTCATCCACATTTAAGGTTTTTAAAAACTAATTGTAGAGATGACAAGAATAATTAAATTTTACACAATTCTTTTTCGCAATGTTATTTTTCTTTTCACGTTGAAAACACCGGTTTATTCATATATTGACAATGATAAAGAAATTTTATTAAATATAATTCAATAAAGACCAAAATAATTTTTGGAAGAAAGTTTAAAGGTGCTTAACTTTAAAGTACAGTAGCTTCGTCTCTCAATTACAGCTATAAATAAGAAAGCGCTTTTAATACTTAAATAGAAAATATGGGCATATGGAATATTTAACTCAAAGTAATTACTTAAACTATGCTGAAATGGGAATATAAACATAATGTAATGTCTTCGTCAGTCGTATATTACTGAAGTCACGCCATAATACGTGTAAATGTTTTGCTGCGCAGTTTTTACATTTTTTACCCCGTCTATGATGATGTTAATCATTTTTAAGAGGTTTAATTAAATGGTCGATGAGTATCCACGAAATATTAACGAAATAAAATAAATGAAGTCCATACTTAATTTCACAGTAAATAAAGTAATGGGTTTTGCTATATAATAATTAATCTGAGTTTTAATATGATATGACTTTACAAAACTGTAAAACGGTTCGAAGTTATATCAATAGTTACAATTTATAAATTTCACCGTTATATTTTACATATCGTAATAAATATTAAATAAAAATATTGTAAAACTTCCTTTGACGAATTTTGTATTATAAATTTAATTCTATAATAAGATGAATTATTTAAATACTGCTGAATATAATAATCTGATATTCAAATATTTATTTAATGGTTTTGTATTAATGCAATTATGAAGAACGTATTCACGGTAAGATTCTGTGAAATTTGATCAGAAATGTAATTTCTGTCATTATTATCTAAAGAAAGTTTTATAGATGTCACTCGTTTAATGAGCCATAAAGAAATTTTATGAGCCCTAAAACTGGCCAGAAAATTGAGCAGAATTTTTAATCCTTGGAAATCCAAAAATATAATAACTAATTTTATATCTACTTGCAGTATTGATTAACTTTAAAATGGAAAAACAGAAGCATCAACTGAATATTATTAACATTTAGCTCATTGGCACTCTTAAGTTAAGCATTCAATATAAAACAACCAAATAAGCATAACTTAAGACATTATATCGGGCGCGGTTTACGAGCATATCTTTCAATACAAGTCATTATTTGAAAATTATTAATATACTTTGATTGCTAGCGTGATATTCAATTATGATTATATTGAATTGGATATAATGTTATCAAACCCAAAAATTCAATATTTCTGTATTCAAACACCGCCATTACTCTTGTCTATAGATCACGCGATTAACATTATCCGGCATACATTATAAATTGTTAAAAAATGTTATATACTTAATTAAAAACATTGTGGCCTGTTTATTTAATAAATACGTTACACAAACATACTATCGAAATAAAGCATACAAAATAATTGTTTTGCACATAGATAATAATAGTTTTCAGGAAACTTCTTCTTCTTCTATATCTAGTAAATGAAAAAAAATACCTTATTAACTGAGATAGAAAATAAACATAAAATTCCACGAAATCAGGGATGCAATTAAACGCGTACACGAGTAAATAAAGGCAAAAGTTAAACACCTAAATTGGCAACGCGTGCGACATTGTTAGAATCCATAAGTAGTATTTGATGCGACCCTTCGATTAATAAATAACCAAAAACTTGGTTAGTACACAGAAAAAGCCATTGAGCCATAAGGGAATGTGGGTCAATGTTGACAAAAGGGAGAAAAAGAATAGTCAACGAGTAGAAAGAGTTATGAGCGATGAACTTGTGAAAAACGCTACAGGAATGTAGTCGGTGTTAAACGATTATCTTCTCTTTTTACTGGTTTGGGCCTTATGCTAATAAACTTAGCTCATGTACGACAGCGTCCGAGCGAGTAATGTTTACGGTAGCTTGCGAGAAATCGATTTCACGAAAACAATGTTCCGTAAGAAAAAGTTATTTTGTTTTTTCGATGAAATTAACAACTTTTGTATTTAATGTTTTTGCGTGCTTGTTTAAAAAGCCATCGTGTCTACTTACTTTCATGTTGAATGTTATTTTTCTACTTCTGAAGAAAGTATTCTATCAACATTTAAATTATTAGTTTTTTTACATCACTCAAAAAATGTTTTAATATATTTGTATTTAGTTCAATTTCATTACTACTTCTAAATATCTTTCGTATCGGTAACACTTTTATAAATTATAAAAAAAAACTTCGATTTAACATGAGCGCTGATACAGCACGTTTAAGAACTCATCTTTGAAATCGTGTGCAAGGGTTGGCATATGGAGTGTTTGCCTTCCTAAGAGCTGCGTCAATGTCGTGATGGCAGAACGAGAACAATCACTTATTGTAAAAGTTATTACAGAATAGCTTTAAAAATATGAAACTACACATCGTTGTAATATAAGTTTTTTTATTTTATTAAAAATAAGTCAATAGTTGATAGCTTTCCTCAATAAAGTACGGTGAAATGTTTAAATCAATAAAAATGTACAATGTTTTCGAGAAAAAATTTTATTTGAAAAGAGATATCGGACATCACCGTTTCAGGATTGGAACTAAACTAAAAATTTTATGATTTTGGAAAATATCCAAGAAATTAAATCAAATTTATGATCTCAATAAAGAAACTTCTACTTGTGCTAAAGTAATGGTTTACCTTCTAAAGTCGGAAAGATTCATTTTAAATACGATATGATATGCGCATATAATCGAAGCTTATACGTTGTTAAATCATACTGAAGACCTTTCTACTTAAAAGACTTCTTTTGTAACATGTTTGCTCGGTAAAGCGTTTTCACATTAGAAGCCGATTTATTTTCGTCTTATGTACACAATACTCTTAGAGTAATTATATAATTGTATATAGAACACACTATAAATAAGTGATTTTACAAAACTAAAGCGTAAGCTTTTAATTAAAAAAGTGATGATTACACGTCACTGCACTCTTACAAAGTTTAACTATTTTAAGTTAGTTGCATGATGCACGCACATAAGCGAAACTTCAAAACTTCTACCATTATAGCTCTAGCAAAATTTACAGCGTAACGCAATCAGATAAATTCCATGAAGTGAACTAAATCGAAATTTCATGTCAATGTCAAATATTATTAAAAAATATAAGTGCTAAGCCCATTATCAAATTAAATGTGTTGATGTGTAAATTTTGGTATAACTTGTTTCTTTTAAGATAAAAAAATTTAATAGATCGACTAATATTTTTGCAACTATTAAAGAATCGTTTATTTTAGAATAATTATATTTTAATTAAAATTCGAAAATAATAAAACATACAATTTAATATGACACTCTGAAATAATTGTTATGAAATCTTTTGTAAAATCATGAAATGCAATAAATGCTAATCTGACATTGGCAGAAAATTTATTTGCCAATTCATGCAAATGTTACGAAAATATGTTGCGTTAAAATGATGGATTAAGTTATATATTTTATACTTCTAGTTTTACACTTTACATGTATTTTTACTTCTCTGACGTTCTATGTACCATTTTTGGCACGTTTACTCAAAGACGCGATACCTCACGAACCCGTGACTATAAACTTATAGTCGGATAAATTTAAATCACTCGGACTACAAATGAAACTACTTTAAATAATATACAATAGAATTTCATTTATAATCAATTGTTTAATAAATAAGCATATACTAATAACAACAAAGGATATTGGCGTGATTCGTTCAAAATTTAATGCTTTTACGAGAAATATGTTAAATTATGCTGTATAATATTATTTTGAATATCAGAATCATCAATACAATATGATATAACATTTCAGTCACAATCACTGATTAAAACGAAAAGCTTTCGACATACCGCGTTATTTAACAATTTCCATTCGAAAATGTTTTCGAGGGTGTATTAACAGGAGAGCACAACGCGCATTTTCATATGCGCGTGGCGATAAAACTGGATTAACGTCGTAGAAATAACGAAGCTATACTTTCGACGGGACTTTTCGGAAAGGAGCTAAGCCCGAGCAAATACGAAAGAAGGAAAAGGCACGCAGTTATCTCGGCTGCCGACTTCCTCCTCGACCCTCGGAATCCTCGGAATTAAGCTGTCAAAAGGTAGGCGAGGCCGGCAAAACCCCTTCGTGCGAAAAAGCCGGAACGGCTGCAAGTCGCTCAAGATTAGAGAAAGAGAGAGAGACAGTGAGAGAAAGAAAGATCTGCTGCGAGCGCAGTGTTCGAAAAACACGTAGGCGCGATCGAATCGATATACAAGGGAATTGGCAGTTTGGCACAGGCGACCTCTCGCCTTGTAGTCTGGCTGTGCGAGCCAAAGCCGTGCCCAAGATATCCGCGTGCACGCTTGCGAGCGCGACTTGCATGTAAGTACGTATAACGTATGTACGTGTACAATCTCTGTATATATATGTATACACACGCCCAAGCACTCCTGGCCGGGGTATGGATTTTTTCGTCGGCGCTGCCTCGCGCCGCCTCGCGTGACTGACGCTATATATAGTGGCAACGCGCGCGCGCGACGCATTCACACATATCAACACGCACACAGACACTCATATATCCACACTCGCGCATCACACGTGACTGTATTAAAAATTGAGCCGGCACACGATAGATCGCCTTCGCCGATTTATAACTTGTTGCGCGCACGTGAAAACGCGTTCGATTTTCCGCTCCCAGTGCCAGAGAGAGAGAGAGAGAGGCGAGCGCGAGCTAATTCATTATACCGCGTGCTCTCTATGCCCAATTAAACGTACCGAGAAGCCGTTGTCTGGCTAGAACAATAGATTTCTCTCTCTCTCTTTTGCTCTCCCGTATCTTACGCGTTTGACGAAGCGAGAGAGATTTTCGCAGCGCGGAAAATAGATGGGCCGCGACGTGGATTTTTAAAAGACAGTCGCGCGCCGGGCTGTTGTTGCGACACGACGACTCTGTTGTCGTCGTCGTCGTCGTATAGTCGCTGGGTGCGAATAAGTATGAGAAGCGGGGAACGTGAGGAATGTGTCAGTCTAGGATTCGGAATAATAGAGGATTGTGTCTCGAGCAGTCGCTAGACAATCTGCGCGTCGTCGCTACATGCTTTTTACATGTATGCTCTGCGCCGCCTGCAGTTGAACGTTTACAAAAACAAATGTTCAAAATTACTCTTGATGTACCTGTCCATTGTTTGTGCAATCATATAACAGTGGATCATTTTGGAGTTTTTTAGAGGTAAAAATAGTAACCGAGATTTCGGAAAGTGTCTGTTAATTTTTTAATTAAAAACATTATACCATGATTATGGGGTTACTGTCGACGCTAAATAACGATTGGTACATGTGACAATCTTATATTGTTGATGTTTTAAAATATAATCCTAGTTTTAATTAAGTTTCGATGTGAATTTTGAAGTTACTTATTTTCTCCCAAAGTAATTTCCGAAATTCTGATTACATAGAGTAGAAGTATTAATATATGATACAATTTCTTTTTATTTGATAGTTACTTTTGTAAAACTAATTCGAAATTCAACAGTACATAATAATATGCAGATGAGAAAATTAAAAACTTTCAAACTTTTTAAAGGTATATTGAAGGTCAAATTCATTGGAATACCAGTGTCATGTCTCATTCATCTCATCCATTCATTTTAAATCTTGCGGTTACCTCAACGTAGTGCTGAAAGTCAAGGTTAATGTGCTCTGAAAATTGAAAGAATTAAAGACATTATAAAAAGAACCAACTAGACTCAGATGTTTCAGTGCGTCTCTTTAAACTTTAGTTTGTTTCTACGATATTATTCCATTAGTGATATTCACTTTTTATTTTGATGTTAGCGTAAATATTCCCTAATTAATAAAATATACCAAGATAATTTTATGTTTTTATGTTGTTTCATCAATTGTTAATTTTATTTCTATGTGACAATAGTTTATCTCCAAATGTACCTTTACCTAATTTATTAATACAGAATTCTTCAGATATTCTAATCTTGTTAATTAATATACTTGATTTCACGGAGGCTATTTGATGAATTAAACTTAATCAAGTCAATTACTGGTTGTCCATAATGAGGAATGATTAAAAAAAACATTCACGTATTGAATATTATATTGTAGGAATAAAACTCAACGTAAAAGTTAACAAGTAGTGTAATTATCAGATATCGGTTTATTTTAATTCTATTCGTTTAGATACAAATAGTTCGAATTGCGGTTTATAACTCAATCCCGCCTCGGCGCCTTGACCGTTTGATGCAATCTAAATTAGATTGTGTAATTAATCAAATTTTCACGAAGCCGCGTTTCAATTTTCAATTTCCGATACTTCGATTTTCACGTGAGAATATACGCTCTTTTGGCATATATATCATTATTCTTAATCAATTTTCATGATTAACCGCCATATAAATGATGTTATATTATTTGTCACTGTCAGTATTAATAGCCCCAATTAATACATAATCCGTAAATACTGAGTTATTCCGCGTGCGTTTAATGATATATATAAAATTTAAATTGAGGACATGAAATCAGCGCGTGCATCATTTTATTTGTGTATGTATTCTGAATCAGATAACTCGGAAATGCACTTGCAATTAATGAAATGTATAAATAAAAGTGAATAAATTATTCGTTTAAATATGATATAACTTCACGTTCAAGAAATCATCAAGTTATAATCCTTCATAAATTAAATTGCAACAAGACAGACGCGAAAGACAGGCAAAGAGGAAGCGATTGCGGCTATCGATTCACGCCTATATTATTAAGACGTTACCTCCATGGACGTTCCTGACAGATCAAATCAACTTAAGTCCTCCATGCTTTAGAAGCTCCTTTAATCGAGCTTTGACGCGCATCCAATGCTTGTCATTTTATGATGAAAAGACAAAGAAACTGTTTCATCCAACAATCACTATAAAATAGTTAAGATAATTATGTATTTTAAATTAATATCTGTATGATAAAAATATATAAACTTGTTTATTTATTATTCTAATTTATTCATTGACTTGTAATGCTTCATAGAGTAATTACGATGATGACAATATGTTACTGTGAAATCAATCAATATACCATTAATTGCAGTGTTAATACACGATGAAACTCTTAATGGAAGTTACATGTGCAGCTGAAACTTTGTCGGTTGTATAATAAATAAATTTTGAAGGTATTAATAAGTAACTACGTGAATGTCATTAGTGGAAATAAACCACCACTGATGAAACTCCATCCCCACAATTACATTTTGCGGTTAGGGCTCGACCGAACTTCGTCGAACTATACAAAATTTCTATTATCCAACAATGACAAACAACTTAGTAATAGAAATTATAAAAGTTTAAATAACATTTTTATATTTTAAATAGTTTTTAATCATAAAATACCACGAAATATATGATGAACCGCCGTGTTCTTCAAATAGCTAAATCTCGGAAAATAGTACCATTTGACTTATTTCAAAAAATGATTTTTTTACAGTTCAGAAAATGTTTTATATTTTCGATCCAAATTTTGTTTCTATATTTTTAAATATTTTGAATATTTTTAAAACAAATATAGTTGATGTAGAATAATGAAAAATATAATAAATTTTTCTAATTTGACTCCCGTAATTAACCTGTTAAGATTAAGCTTTTAAGATACATAGATATCATCTAAAAACTTATGTAAATATCAGACATTTATTTAGAGATTAAATTATTTTTTTTAATATTAATTGCATTTAGTTTAAAATTAACACACAAATGCATTCAATTAAAATTAAATCACATATTTAATCTTTTTTGATCACATTAATATTGAAACTATCCTGGTTATCTTTAAGTTCATCTTCATTTGAAGTATACATATACTTACGATGTTTATAATATTTTCTTCTTCTACGGAGTCTAAAAGGTTTGTTTATTTAAAAGAAGTAAATTATTAAATAATGTGTATTGTTTTGTTTTAAACTTTATGCAGTAAGTATACTGGAGAATAATCAGATTATCTGTAAAAATTTCAAATTTTCAAAGTTTGAATAATTTTACCAAGATGTTTATTAATCAAATTAAAGAAAACTTTTATAATAAAATAATACTTTGCAACGGTCCTATGTTATTATAATAATGTAAACAATGTATTAGCGATGCCCCCACTGTGCTCGTTAAACTAATGTAAATTGTATGATCAGCGTGCGGCGATCTTCTCACTCTGTTCCAGCACCTCACAGAAGTCGGACTAGTAGACGTTTCACTGCCAAGTCCAATCGAGGTAATTATATTGTTACTTTGCTATTTTACCATATATTAATTATATTCTTTTCTTATTCAGCGGTCTGACTTTACACTAAACCTTACCAAGCAAAGAAAAACAAGAAGCGGTGCGACTGTAATCTTCTGCATTGAAAGCAATCGTCAATCAATCAATATAACTAAAGACGACTGGAACAGATTGGTATATGTAAAGCCGAAGCACCTTACGTATAAATGTGACGAATTTTATTGTAATGATATTGAAAGACAAATAAACTGTAAAGAGATTTATTACAACTTGCTTCATAACATAAATTTTTATTTACTATATCTACCTTGTAATAAACAGGAGTTCATGGAACAAGTTTATTCACCAATATTTCAGTAATATGAAATTTTCAACTTAATTTCGACCTTAATTCATATAATATTACAAGCGTGTGTCATCTCCCAGACGCAATTACGGTTACTTTATTTTAGCGCTCCTTTTCTCTTTCCGGTAAAGAATTTTTAATTACAAAACTGCATGACCTGGTATAATTACACTTCAGCGGTAATCCACGTTATAGATAAATTCTACCACGAAGGTAGATGGTTAAATGTTTTTCAATACTAATACATTAAAACCAGGTTTTTTAATGTACACATAATTTATATAAAAAAATTCTTGAAATACGGAAATCAAAGATCCAAAAGTAACACGGTATGCCTTATACAACCAACACATTACGAAAGCTTTTAATGAAATTGAAAATTAATTTTTCATGCGAATTCAGCGACCACAACGGGACGCGCGCCATTTCCCTTATTAGATGAAACTCAACGACTTTATCTTAATTACGCGGAGACGGTGACGAGAATGTCTCGCAAATCCGATTACATTCCACCAATGGTTCCGAACACTCGCGCGCGCCTTCGGTGTGAAATCAAATCATAACTCGCGCATCGGCCGGAAAAATCAGAAACCACAGGGCGGGGCGTCCCATTAACACCCAGCAGGCGCACGTGGCAGTGTAGCTCATAAAATCGCGCCTGTGTTTGAAGTCTCGAGAAATCCCTGGAAAAACAGCAGAGCAGCAGCTATACACGCCCTCGGCCGTCAATTACGGCGAAAGAAAGCGGGAGCATGAAAAACTTGCGGGCCGCGGCGCTCGACACCTCCAAATAAAGATAACAGCGCAGGCGCGCTATATACGCGCGCGAACGATACATATAATGCCTTGGTATTTACAAGCCGCTATATACACGCTACGACGTCGGCGACGAAAAAAACACACGCGCGAGTCGGAAGAGCGAGATGGAAGGTTTCTGCTATATACACTCCCTCCTCGGCCACGCCTCTGGATATACATATACACACACACACACGCACACACATACACACACACACAAAGTGTGCGCTCTGAGTGCAGAAAAGTGTGTTACGCGAAAAGCGTCATCATCATCGCTGCTGCTGCTATATACGCGCGAGGCGCGCTTCACTGGTCTCTCATCCGACTCTGTCTTTCTCTCTCTCTCTCTCTCTCTCTCTTCCCCCTCTCCGTTCTCTCTCTCTCTTTTTCACTCTCTATCTTCCTCTCCCCGTTCCGGAAGCTCGTCTTAGACAATCGCCGCGTGCTTCCCGGAATAACAATGCCGCCCGGTTCTCTACTCTCTCAGGCCGCGCGTGAGCTGCCGGCTCCCTATCCCCACATATATATATATATATATATATATATGTCTTACCATTTGCCTGCAGCAGGCTGCTGCTGTCCGTCGACACGCGCCGAAAGAAAAAATATCGACGATATGGTCGTGTATAGTGCCGCGAGGGAGACTTAGGGGAGGATCTTGCGCAAGGAAGAAAGAAGGGGGGATGTGTGTGTATATATATGTATATATATCTATTGACCGTTCCTGCTGGTACAGATTGATTAGGTCATCTGCTTGGAAAACTGATCGTGAGTGTTTTTCTCTCTATTGAAGCGGAGTATATTTATATATTTGTTAAATCATATATGGATGGAATTTGAGGGAGGGCACGTGCTTCACAGTGAGTTATGTTATTTAAAAAGATATATTCAAAGTATATACGTGTGATCTGTCGTTAATCCGGAGAAAAATATATATCTATACCGACGACTTTGTTCACTTGATGCGCAAGATGTCATATAGATACAGAGTATTAAATATATCGAAGATAGCCAGAAGTGTGACGTTGGTTATTGATTTTGTTATTTACGGGAAACTTTAGTTTTTCCTATCCAGAAAATGAGCGATGAACGTTATCACGAAATTTATCATGAAATTTGTCAGCAAGTTTTTCCATCTGTACCTTCAATCAACGTCGCTCCGAATTCGAGTGAAACATTCCATCGTCAGATTAGTTTCTCGTATATAGCGTATGTAATGTTTTTATATAGTAAAATACTACATCTTCATTATTGTAAAATTGCCAGTTAATGAACTGAATAATAGTAAATCGAATGTTATTATCGTCGGAATCACTTGACGCAGTTTTCGTTTTATTTAGTATTTAATTAAAATAACTTAGTAGAAGATACAGATTACTTAAAAATGTATTCATTATTATATAGAATATTTTGATCCATCTTTAATAACTATTACTAAATTTTTTCATATCTCAAATTTAATGCTTCTGTTTTTTCTGCAACGCCCATGCCAACTCAGTATTATATATTGATTTACATTTTTTTATTACAAATAAAATCTGTAAAGGTTTTATAGTTTTCTTCTGCTCGATGGTACAGTTGCTGTTCGTTAATGCGTCAGTTGTAAATGCGCTTTGTAATTGTCATTCGTTTGTATTACACATTTTCTGTGTGCGTTTCTCGTCAAACAGAGCCTAGAGCCCTTGGAAAATAAAGAACTGTTCTATTTTTTCTCTTCCTCTTTATATCTCGCACTCTTTATCTCTTTCTTTCTGCGCGTCATACGCGTAATTTTCTTTGCGCATGTGCAGAATTTAATTTGGTTGTAGTCTCATTAAAATTGTGATTTTAATATTGCACAGAAAATATTTAGAATATTTCCTAATTGGATAGTTAGTAGCTCGTAAATACATAAAACTCTCGGTTATTTATAATATTTTAATATTTTATATCTACTGTGTTGCAATACTTCTATATCAAATGATTTAAGAATATATTTATTATTCAGTTATTATAAAATAGAATTTTACTAAATATTAATTACATAATAGATAAGCACGTAAATTTAACGAACATTTTTATATCGGATGATTCTTGTTTAACTTTCTTCATAATTAACTCTCCAATTTTGCAGCAATTAAAAAGCATCCAGAAAAACTAAAGTAAGAAAAAAAAAAATGCGTGAAAAAAGGAAGTAATGACGTGCGCCATATGTAAACAGACCTTAGCAACAAACTTTGGAAGTTGAAAACGCATATTAACATAAAACAAAATTATCACTAAGTTCTCAGACGTAAATAGCCACTAATTCGTCAGTAAGTAATTTTTATTTCCTTATGCGATTACGTGATATGCATATAACTTTGGTGCTAACCAAGGAATCAAAATGCATTTACTGAATACTTTTGAAACAATAGAAAATACCTTTTAAACATTCTTTTTCAAAATACACAAAATTGATTATAGAAAAAAATATATCAAATCTACGAAAGTCCAACTGATAGATTTACAGAATTTTAAATTCTGTGTAGTACTGTACCCGTCGCTTTAGAAGTTTTGTTCTCTAAAGGGAACGCGTACGAACGTAAGCTTTAAAGTTTGAATAACATATTGTACGTCGCTATTACAGTATTACGCAGAAAATAAAAAGAAAGCGATAAAGCCGTCGTGTGGGCATGTATCTACATATAGGGTATATGTATCCAAAGACACATAACATAAAGAAAAAACGGGAGCATGTGCATATTATGTAGGCTGAGAGATTAGCGCCCACATCTTCGAAACTTCAAGTACACACGCCAGCTTTCTTTCCACAGAAGAGCCGTATTTTTTAAGTTCTTGGAAACTACTAAACACGAATTAATACGATACCTCGATTATAACGACTTTCGTGTCTCCAGGATAGACAATTTTACTTTAGATCATTTTATTATGGCAACGAATATAAAATTAGAAATAAAATAAGTCATCGATATCAGGGGGATGCATTCTGTAGATTTATTTGATAATGTATTTTAATTTAATTTATTTATTTACCGACCTTAATTGAACCGAAGTGACTCTGAAAGTGACATGTATTGTCGGTTATTATATATACTTAATAAATAATGTAAAAAGTTATAAACTCTCTTAAGTTATACCTACAAGAGTATTACGTAAAGATTCTATGAAGTTGTTAATGATAACTATAGCTAGTGAGAAAAAGAGATTTTTCGCATGCACATTATTACTGTTCTTATTTTCTGAATTATATAGTAAAACAAGAATGAAGTAAATAAAATGCTTTCATATATTTTATACAAATACTTATTCAATTCATATTGAACATTTTATACATTTAAATCGGTTGCCAATGCACTACAATAAGTATTACTTATTATATGCTCATAATTTATAAAAGAAAAATAATGTTTCGTTAAAGAAGATTATTTTAACTACTAATAAATTATTCAAGTATAGAAGTAACTAGGAAATCTTTTTCATCTAAAAATATTTGTATCTAGAAAAATGATTTTCATGTGTAAAACTGAATAATTTTTGGAAATAATTTTTAGAATTTTCAATGTAACAAAGATTTCTGAGTCCCAGCTTTTTTTAACTATATAAATAGTTCTTTGTTGAGAGCATCGTTAAAGTTTAAAATGAGTTTTATGGTTTTTGTAATGCTGATAATGAGGAAGTGATTTTCTTCTGTTCAAAGTACTTTTCCACGGATCGGCAATAATGACGTCTGCAGAGGAGTAGCTGATATAGTTCGTTAAAATAACATAAAATTCTGTCCGTTCCAATTTTTTCAGCATTTTTATTGTGTTAAATATAGTAATTATGATAACAATTTGATTAATGCATCGTACAATGTTGATGAAAAATTAGCTGTAAAAAAAGGTTCGAAAAATACTATATTATATAATTTAACTTGCCATTATACTTGACTAAAAAATTTTTGTGTTTTGCGTTAAACGATAAAATGATGGTAAATTACTTACAGATACTGTACTAATTGCTTTCCAATGCAAAGCGACAAATTATCGTTAACTGTTCAATATATATATAGTATCGACGTTGGGAGAACTAGGTTGTACAAAGGATTTTTTTTTGCCATTAACTAGTCCAGCTTTAATCGAAAAGGATTTCTCGTTAAGAATAACGGATATTTACAGTGAGAACGGGATTACTTTGAATGAAAAACAATGGAACAGAGTCAACTGGAATTAAAATCTCTGCTTACTCTTATTTCGGATAGCGACGTCTCTGATATTGCCAAGCTTTCTTTAATATTCATCTTCCAAATAGTTTCATAGCACATTTTTTTCTATCGTATCATATTATTAAAAAAAAATAATGATAAAAACCAGTAAAATAAATTATAAAAGTGTACTGTTGTGACACTATAAATTTTAGTCGATAGAGAATTATTTAGTCAACGCATATTTTTCCATACCCACACTGTCACAACATTTACCATTATTCACGAAAACCTAGGTAATCCCGTTTTCCAATTAATATTTCAAACTGATCGTACGTAAAAGGATGAAATCCAGCGTAAATAAAAAACGACAACAATCGCTGTCATTATTCGCATTGTTTACTTCCTCCAATCCCCGCTCCTCCCACACCCCTACATTCGTTCTGCAACGGCTTTTACCGAACTACACGACAATCCGACCAAGTTACATGTACGTATATATACATATACATCAGAGGCGCGCCAAATTTTCCGGAACAACGCACTATTCTAACTAACCAAACAGGCACACGAGCAGCTTCCCGGAAAATCCAATCTGGAAGGGCATTTATCCCTCCGGTAACTAGTTCCTCGAAAAATACTTCCTCTCCTTATATTCTCTCCCACTCTAACAAATCCCGTTGGCATCGAGGAAAATTCTTCGTATCCCCCTCGACCTCGAACACTGGCCTTTTCTCGCTTGCTCACACGAAACACGCTAATTCGCGCGGGTGCACGTGCGCGCGCGAAACAGCGAAAATCAATTGTGGCATGGAGTGGGGGGAGGTAGGGAAGCAAGTGCGCGCAAGGCAGAAATGTATATAATACGTGAAAATAACAACTCACCGGGTGTCGACGGCGGCTGCGGCTCGTGCGCTTCCTTCCTTCCTCTCTGCTTTTTCTCGCTCCCTCTCTTGCGTTCGACGTCACATGCAGGCGGCGCACATGTATGTG